>VYZT01026580.1:0-14458 GCA_013400735.1 Pomatostomus ruficeps
TTACGTAGTTGAACAAATGGTCATTCCAAGAAAGTCACCATGCTCAGCAATTTTTACATGAAAGAAAAGACTTCAGATAAAGCTCCTGGTTTGTTCTCATCTTACCTTTGAACCTTTTATACATGTAGTTTTAAAAAAAGATTTTGGTTAACATTCTTATTAATGGTGAACCAGAATCACCTGAGTTTTAAAAATAATCAGAAATCATATTAAAAAAAGCTTAATTGGTAAGAACTTTTAAAAATTAGAAGTCAGTTCCTTTTATAAAACCACAATATTTAACATCTGAAGTGACAACACAACAGTTTAGCTGTTGAAATCCAAAGTTTTGCACAGTAGAAATGCCATTTTGTTTTTACTGAAGACAGAGGTTCATTCTAGTTTTTACTGGAGAGCAGAAATAAGGTGTAGAGCCTTACTTTTGCTCTCAACTAACCCCAGCCTATGTTTATGCATCAAATAAACAAAGTAGCAAAATTTGACCAAAGACACAGTCCAAAAATACTGGGTCACTTTCCAACTCCAGCAAGAAAAATCTATGGTGAAAAATTTCAGTAGGGAGTGGTAGATAGATGATTTGGACACTGCATAATCACTCTTGCTGTATTTCCTACTTTCTGTTTGTAATTACTACCAGTTAGGAATATTTAATGTGAGCTTGTTTTGTGCTTTTCCTTTTTCTTTCATCTTGCTACTTTCATCATCTTTCACAACATCTGAGAGATCAATGTAAGGCAATGGGATGGTTGGGGAATGTACCATATCGTTACCATATCATAGCAAACATAAATAATTGAGAGGACAGATCCTCAGCTGGCGCCTGTGGACGGAGCTGACCCAATTTTGGTAGAAGCTGTCCAGTTACAGGCTGTCATGCAGAGACCTCTTGGCACAGAGGTTTCAATAACATCAACTGAAGAGTGCCAGGCTTCTCTGCTGGAGTGCTTTGTCCCCTTTCCTGCCAAGTAGACACTGGACCCTGGTTTGTCTCTTTCCAAGTGGGTGCCTCATCATCAGAGAAGGAGTCTTGCCTGTCTGGTGCATGGTTTTTGTCTGGCACTAGCTATAAAGCTGTGAAATAAGCCAGGGATAGTAGAGTAAGGCTTTGCTCTTTCTCCTCTGGTTATCTGTTGTTATAAATAATTGATCTTGCTACAGATGTTAGCCTGTAAATCCCAATGGGAAGGAAGCACCCTTGCTAGCCCAGGAAAAAATTCTGAAATGACACAGAGGCAGGATCAAAATTAAAGTCACATCCTTTCCATTGCTGCTACCTAATATTTAGCTTAGTTAACTGCAGAGGGTTTCTCTTTCAGGACATGGGGTTTTTTTCCCCCATGTTATTCAGCTACCATAGTTATTACAGATTTTCCCCTTCCCAGCCTTCCTAAGGCATTACCTATGCTACATGCAGAACACAGTGTGCAGATGATGGAGGGTTGTAAAGTGTGGCATTGTAGAGCTGTGCTCAGCTGTCTGCTCTAGATCCAGCTCAAGAAACCTTGGACTGCAAAAAGGCCAAACAAAACAGGCAATCTGGCTTTCTTAGAAGTGTAAGGCAATGCAGGCTGGTCGCCAACACCATGGCACTTGGGTATGTTGCAGGTATTGTTTCAATGGCTGCTATTTGCTACTTTTACAGTGCTCTTTGTGTATGCTTAGAGATTTATGCTAGTAAGAACATAGGAGATGTCACATTGAACCCTTTGTGCATTTGGTTACTATTCCTTTGAGTGTAAAAAAGATGCCAATAAAATTTCATTTGTTTCAGAACCACATAAACTTTATTTGCCACTAAGACTTAACTAGAGTCCAGAAACTCAGTAGTAACTCATTTTAGACCAAAGGGAAGCTGTTGAGAGCTTGTCAGGTCCCTCTAGACTACAAGGGAAGCAAGCAGGTCTGTATTGTACAGATTTCCCAGGAGGACACAATTAAAAATCATCCTGTTCAGGAACTACTTTATATGCTTTTGTTTTTAATAAAGCCCTTTGAGACCAGCAGCGGTGTAATATTCATAGTGCTCTTGGTCTGTGTATGGTCTTCATGCTGCTTGTTGTCAGTCTACCACATTTTCTTCTCAACTGTTTACTGTTTAATGAGAAACTCAGGATTAGATGGATGGTCACTTGCTTCTTTACACAGATTCAGTACAAGCTCAACTTCATTTATTTGATTTCCAGAAATGCAATTTCAGATGATTGCTGTGATGTGGTGATATTAACATTCCTGTGCACGTATCATTTCTTCAGAACACAAGTTGTCTTTTTATAACTTACACTGGTTCACACTGTGGCATTCACCCCCTCCCCGAGGACAGCAGAGCCATGACAAGCTTCACAGGCCTCACCCATGAGCTGACTTTGGTGCACAGTGTCAGCGACATTGATGCCTGGTACACTGTCACATCACCTGAGCCATGCATGTGGGAGAGCTCACAGGCAACAGTGAGGCACGTTTCCACCTGTATTGTTGTTTAGAGAAACTTGCTATGGATGGAACCATCATCTGGGACAGTACTCTGGTGAAACTTGGGTTCAGCCCACCCTTGTGACCTCATGAAGCCAAGGACACAAAAATCCTCATGTCTTAAATCAGTGCAGTCACTGGTAGGTTTATTCTGGAAATCAAAAAGAGGGGAAATATGCTCAAAGAGCTGGGTTCTGTGCATTGTCGTGATGGCGATTTCACTCAGGAATGTAATTTTTACCCTTTCTTGTACACATATGCCTCCCATCATTCTATATCACACAGTGAAATATAACTTACTGCATATGCAGTAATGAGAAGGGAGAAACTGCCCAATCATGTAAAATTAATGCTTTAATGATTGGACTTCTGCTTTGCTTTGCTTGTGTTTGGGGGGGAAAAGCATGTGTGGAAAGCTCTCCTGTATCCTCAATTACTGCTGCTCCAGGCTATTTCTGCTGTTGTAGCAGTTCTGATAAACCTACAGAAGACAATCACTTTTCTGTTGACAGCACATTTTCTGGTATTTTTGCAGCAGTTCAGTAATGTCTTTAACGTGTAATGTTGTATTTTAATAGTCAATTAAAATTCCCATTGACCTGACAAAATGGACTTAGGAACTTCTGAAGACTATTTGGCTAAAAGTACACATGAAACTGTTTTGATAATCACTGCTATGGCACTATTCAAGCTTACTCAAAAGCCTCACCTTATCACAATAAGAAAAGTAGTGAGGCAAGAGAAAACATAAATACATTCCTTTATAAAGGAATCTGTTATTGAATTGAGTCTCATTTTTCTATCAATACCATGTCTTCTCTTTTCCCTCCAACATTGCCAGCATGTCTCTTCTGCCTTTATTTTCCCAACTCCTTTCTGTGTTGTCTTTCTCTTTTTGTTGTTGTTGTTTTTTCCTCTCATTCTCATGTTCTCTACTAATAACCAATAGTGCAGCGCCTTTGTGATGAGGATAGGAAGGTGATGAATAGTCCAGTAGTCAGATTTCAGAGGCTTCACACAGGGTTTGTGTGAATTCTTCTTTTGTTTTGTTTTGTTAATGCCTTTCATAACAAATGTGTTTACAGCCTGCAGGTTAAACTGAATGAAAGTAGCAAAGAATACCCAAGATAAACTCTCTATGAGTAAGTACACCACTAACAGGCAGCAAGGCTTGCAAACATGAGTCATTCCCGCTCACCCATTGCTCACTTCTGCCATCCCCACAATGTTATCTTCAGTCCCATGATACTTGATGAGTATCTTACCATCTCAGCTGCTGGAATCGCTTTTTACATGGAGAACTATTCTTCCGTTCAACATTTCTCAGTTGTCCCAGTTTCATTAGAGGATATTTTGTTTCCAGACATTATCAGGAGATATTCTTTTGGCACTTGATGATTTCCTCAGGACCTTATCCCATACAAAGAGGTAATAAGCTTATCTAATGTAGTGCAGTCAGACGTGTTGTGGGATTGTGTTCACAATATTTAACAACTCCTGAAACTGCCCCACAGAGGAAGCTTGTTTCAGCTTTCACAAGCAGACACTGCAAGCAAGGCAAATGACAAAACTTGGGAAAAGCCATAAATAGGAAGCCCACAATTCAAAATACAAACCCATCTATTGGGTTAGTGTTTGAGAGAATAATAGTAATTTTAGACTTTTGGAAAGAAATGGACAGAATGAACTGCAAACATATCAGTCTTCTTCATTCTGTTGCCTCTGGCCTTTTAGTTCTCCACTGTAGTGTGCAAATAAAAGTGAACTAGCAGTTTCAAATGTACTTCTGTGACTCTACAGATGTGTTATTAATGTGGATTTTCAAGGCACAAAAGGACTGTGATTAAATTATATGAAAAAAGATACAGTGGGCATCTGCTTGCAGGTCATTCCTCCTATTGTTTACTGCAGATGGTGAAGAATCATTTTGAACAAAGGAGAATATTTGGAGAGCGCACAAACAAGCTTTTACAGGGAATAAAACTGGGGTATGATGGGATGGGGAGAGTGAAAGGGGTAGATTTTAAAAATTGCAAAAGCAATAAAGCCCATGAGAATTTTCACAGAGTAAGGCCGCGGCTTGCTGGAGACAGGTGTACAGGTCAGTAACAGAAGGACAATCAGCAAGAACTAAAACTGACATTTTTTATTTTAGCATTTCTTTGTACTTAAATCATTCATTCCACCTACTGAAGTATTTTCTCTTCTTCTTCCCTGGTGGGACCTTCACAAAGGTCTGGTGCAGTCTGGTTTCAATTGTATGCATAGATCAAGGAGAAAAGACCGATGCCACTTGGACACCTGGTCCTTGTCTGCTGTGGCCTAGAGATGCTGCTGTGTGCTCCCCTGCACCTCTCAGCACTCTCACACAGAAGGGAGAACACTACAGCACGCTTTTTACCTACAAGCCTGAGCTCTCTGCCATGAAAAGCAAGGGTACATGGAGGAATGGCAGGTTTTAGACCCAGGGACTAGAGAAGCCTCTTTCAGCATTCACTTCTCTTGTTTGCATGTGTTATATCACAGTATTTAGTTCATGACTGCATATCAGTTTTTTCAGGCCTCTGCTTCCTTCACTGCACGAGGAGGGACTATGGACCGAGAACAAGCCAGCAATACACAGAAAAAATACGCTAATCTCTGTAGAATGCCTGTCTCGTGTGGTAAAAATAGAAGTTATGTCAGTTAAGGCAGAAAAATGCAGAAAGAAAAAATTAAAGCACCTGAGACTTCAAAAGTGGATATAGCAATTTTAGCAGTTACTGCCCACCAGCTGTTCATTACTGCGCTCTAGCTGGAGGTTTCTGCCTTCACAACTGAGTTGTATCCATGGTTAACAGCTTAAAACAAGCCCACTGGCTTTGTGCTGAAACTGGCTCAATCTCTTGGTGAGGATGTTCAAACAAGGTAGCTGTGGATGTTGTAACAGCAAGGGAGGGCAACTTTTTCAATTGCTTCAACACTATCGTAAAGAAGACATACCTAGAAAGAAAACTTTGCCTTGGCTTTCTCTTGGCCTTTGCCACAGGCTTCCTGAGAATGGTGGGCAGGTGACTAAAATTTTTTTGCAGTTGTCCCCTAATTGCATTTTACTCCCAATTCATTCCATTTGGGTAAGCAAAAGGAAATATTTGGGGCCTATTGTCAGAAACAGTGAACAACTCTCAGCTGCAGTTGAAGGTCCCAGGTAGGGTCCCCCCAAGCATGCCAGGGGAAAGGGGTCAGGTTAAAGGCATCTCAGACTGACTTTCAAGTTCACTTCGACATTTGACAGTTCATCTTGAACTCCTGTAGGTCAGTTCCGTGTCTTGTGAGTGGACACTAGCAATACCCTCATCTCCCATGGGCATTGCTAAGATATATTTTTTGAGCTTTGAAAAGAACGTCACTACAGAAAGTCTTCATTTAAGGAAGCTGTCATTCCTATTGGAGGTAGAAAGTGAAATTCAGCCCATCTGTTGTGTACCACTGTCCGATTTCAGCTTTTTCTCTCATACTTGTAAAATTCTTGAATGTGACAAAAAATATGACAATTTTTTTTTAAAGTTGCTCTTCAGAGCATGTGGCAAATGATTCTTGGATATCCTTTTCACACTTTCAATGTGTGAGTGAAAGGATGTATGAAGAGACTTGTCTGCCTTTTCCTTCCTTTTCTTTTTCTTCATTCGAGCGTATAATGCCTCCTTTCCCAGTATTACCCAGCGCCTTTCTGCATGTGCCCTGTTGTCTGCATTGGTTAGCTTTACTCTGTCAGCTCAAATTAGTGTTGATTAGGAAGCTGATATGGTTGCTAACAAGCTGTATCTAATGTGTTGATTTCAGTCCACAAGGCAAGTTTTCTTGGTACTATTTAAGTTGATAACGTAACAAATTGCATGGCTGACTTATTTCTTGGAAATTTGCCTTACGTCATCACTAGGTGTAAGAATTGTTTACATTCCTATTATCCGATCATCAAACAATGAACCAAGCAACACCCACCTGCTCAGTTATCTTCTTGGGTACTGCTTAATAGTGACACTGCATTTGTGATGAAGAAACAGCAGTTTGAAATATCCCCTACTGATAGTGCCAGAAGAAAGCTGGAAAATCTCCAAAGCTCTCTCATTTTAAAAACATTGCTGAATTTCTTTGTGAATATATGAATATACATATCTTGCTTATTTGAGCAATGAGGGTTTTTTCCTCACTTGATCGTATTTTCTACTTGTAGTACATATTGGTTCAGAAAGAGATGAAAGCTTACCTCATGTATCAAGGAGGGTGAGAGGTGGGAATTTCAGTGTTATGTATATTAAAATTAGGAATTTATATTTTTTTATCTATATTCCATTTTGCAAATAAGGGGGAAGTTGAAGAAAAGCATACACTCCATATTAAGCATGACTGAATTGTCACTGTAATGGAATTGTTCCAGAATTGAAGGATACTGCTTAGAAACATCAGGACACTGATTAGAAAACAGAGTAACTAAGTCAGTAAAATCAAAAGGCCTGATTTCTACAAGAATTTTGGCCCCTTTTGTGTGAATAGAAACAAGAATAAATGAGGAAACATGTTTTTGTATGCAGTCACGTGTGGAGGAATGACTATACCCTTCTTTATTTTAAGTGACATTCTGTATCTTTTCTTTTGATGTTGATGGGCAAAGCCCAGAGATACCTCAGGGAAGGAAATATTATCCTCCCAGATCATACTGCCACCTTCCAACAAGCAGCCAAGGAGGCAGGTACCCACCAGAGCAGTGTCTGATTTGGCCTTACCCCTGCCAGTGACTTATTTTCAACCTTTGTTGTTGCTCAGGAAGGACAATCATAATCAAAATTACAGAAGGACTTAGAAGGGAATAAGTTTGAAGGTAATAATGAATTCCTGGATGAATGAATGAAGAAAGGCTTCCTCTTTTTCCTCCACTGCTGAGCTGTCAGTCAGCCAAAACAAATTAGAAAGTGAAAGTTATGGCCCATGTGAAGTAAAGAGAAGGCAATACATTAGAAAAGTCCCGTGATCGCAAACCCAGGTGAACTGGATGCAAATTTAACAATGTTATTATTTCTCAGTGAGGAGGATTTCTCAGGGAAAAAAAGCAATAGGCAGAGAAATATCCTTGGGCAGGTGTTAGTCTCTAGTGTGAGCTGAGCAAACTCAGTTTCATTGTGATCCTTGTTAACAAGGAGCTGAGCCCTTAAGACTTGTAATAGTAACAAAAAACAATTTATGTAAAATGGGGGCAATCCTCATCTCATAGTATCTAGAGAATATGCTGTTTTATAGGTGATTAATTTTTAAAAAAACGACAAAAGAAAAATGGTGTTCATAAGTTATTTAAAAGCTTTTCAGTACTCTGTGAACGGGAAAGAATTAAGAAAACTAGAAAGGGTATGGCACTTGAGGAAAAGGCAAGGCATTTTGGAAATATGGTATGAAATAAAGCAGGATTCATTTATATAATTATTACAGAGACACTGTAGTCATACAGTAGTTAAAAATTATGCCATGAGTCCCCAAAATAAACCTGTGTTCATGAAAACAAGTCTTTATCTTTTCCGCTTGGTGTTTTTATTGAAACCACAATAAATCTAAACACATAAAGAAATTATAAACACAGTAACATTGTTCCGGGTTTGTTTTGTCTTGGGTTTGTTGCCTTTTTTTTTTTTAAATTCATAACATCTTCAAAATTATTTAATCTAGGCATTGCAAGCATAGCCACTCTGAAGAGAATTGCATACTTCTACCTTTATGTATATTAATCAAAACTGGAAGACATATAGCTTTACACTTTGGAAAGCAGTCACTAATTCACACTGAGTGGTCTATTTGATATGCATAGAAAGGAAATACAAAGTACTAAATCAGCATCTAATATCAGATTTCTTTAAGCGTGTAAACTTAGCTACATGACATCATTAATCAAATTTTGTATATTCGGTAGTAAATATTTACATTTGTTTTTAAAGTAATAAACAGCCACTTTTTCGGTTACTATACAAAATATTAATTATGGTAGACACTTTCAAAAGAACTAAAGCAAAATGGACACCCTGGGTTAAATCAGCCTAGTTATGAAAGCTAGAAACAATAAAGGATTTTGAATGGATTTCAGAAAGTAGTCACGGGGACTTCCATACCAATGTTTCTTTTTAAAAAAAGGATGTCCACATTCATATTGCCACTTCTGAGGTGCTGAAAGTCTTTCATCATTTGTTTATTTCAGTTTTTAAAATTCTTTATCCATTTTTTATGTTTCTGCAGAGGCACCAAAGGATTTTGGCCTTAGGGAATTTAAAAATTTCCTCTAATCAGGAAGAAACACCAATCACTGCTATAGCTTTGCTGTAGGCACAATACAGTTAGCAGACTCTTAAAAACTTTAAAGTTAGAAAAGCCAACCTTTAGGTCTTAAATAAAGCAGTATCTTTCAAACTTATTAGTAAGATCAAACCTAATTGATATGCACTGGTTATTGGTATGGATCTCATGAACTCTGAATAATTTTCTTAGCTTCAGTTTCTCAGTCCCAGGGTTATGGAGGTACCTGTCTGTCCCATGAGCCAGATCCCTAGTCCAGGGCTGTGGCTGAGATTTTGCCTCTACCCCCATGTTCTTGGTGTTTCCTCCTGTGTTGCTCAAGCAGAAATGGTGTCAAGTCTGTGGTATGAAGGGGAGAGGAAAAGGCTATGAAAAAGACCTACAGGTACCAAGGCAAAAGCCTGCTGTCCTCAGCACCACATCAGGATGCGGAAGTAGCTTTGGCCCCTGTAACAGCAGTGACTGAATGATTATCTGCTGTATTTCAGCAGTGAGAAAACAACCACCATATTTTAACTAATCCTTCAAATTTATACCTGATTAGCAAGACATTGTTGATGATTAAATACTTTTAGAATATATATGTAATCAACTTTTCACCCAAATTTTATAGTTTCAAGAGAAAGTGGTAATTGGATAATGTCAGGAATGTTCGTTCAAAACATAGCTATCGTGAATTAAATAGTTGCAGTCTTTTTAAAGCCTGTTCCTAGTTTAAAGGCATTTTTTTCATTCTAGAATATTTATTCCAGATTTCAGTTTTAGAACAAGAGCAAATTATTTCTGCAACTAAGTAGTTTATAGTTTCCTTTAATTTATTCCATCTCTGTCATTATATTGTCCTTGAAACTATTTTCTGTCATTGTCAAACATGATAGCCTCAGGACAGAAATGAAAGTGAGATAATATATCTCAATGAGCTTTTCTGGTGAAATGTTTTTAAAAGTTTTCAAATACAGCCATTTGGATTTAAGTAGAAGATGAAAGAACAATGAAACTAGGAGATTAAAGGAACAAAAGCAATCATTTTTAATGTTATTATCCTAACATTCCAATATTAATCCTTGAACACCGTTATAATTGTACCAAATAATTTATATAAGTAACATAAAAATTATTTTATGTTACTTCTTCTATTCCTCTATGAAGAATAACATCTTATATCAGTATCTTTTCTCATAATTAGGATTCCCAAAAATGTGTCACTGTGACATTTTTCTAAATATGGTCTTAATAAGAGGCTTAACTTTAATGTTTCATAAGATTGTCCAACCAATTTCTAAAAACATATAATACATTCATTTTCAGAAACCAATGTAAGTTCAATGTGTGCTGTTTTTCCATTTCAGAGATAACCTAAGTAAAACAAGAAAATCCAAAAAGTAAGACTTTCATTGTTGCAATACTGTGGGAGGAAGAGTGAGGGGCAGAGATTAGAAGATTTGTGCTTTCTCTGTATTTTTTCAGTGTGTGTGTTATAGGATTTATCATTTATTTATCATATGATAGCATTTGAAGAGATTATTTTTTGAATTACTTTTTTTTTTACTCTGTTTAACCACTATTACATTTTCTATACTGGAATGTTTGTCATTTAAGCCTTGAATTTCCACAGACTGACAGAGGTAGATTGACTGGTTGACTCAGGGAAGCCACGTCTTACATTTCAAGAAACATGATTCAGGCATCCTTGCATTGCTCTGAGAGTTGCAATGTTTTCTTTACACAAAATTACTCTTGCATGTTTGTTTGCCTTTTTATTTTCTCCTTCCTTAGAACTAGCTAATTCATCAATGCCTTGCAAAAAAGCAAATAAGCATATTTTCTCCTTTGAAGAAGGACTGGTTCAACAAAGTCAGTGAGAATATTCAGAGGTTTTACAGCTTAAACTCACTTCAAGTTAGCCATGGCCTTTCTTCATCCCTGTTTTGATAACATTTCTGTTTAGCCAGGAATTAATGTGTGGTAAATGGTTCATATAAGATTGGTACATTTGTGTGTAGGAGCTGAGAGCACAATCTCCACCCCAGGGACACAGCAGTCAGTTTGTGCAAACAGGATGGAAGACCCCATTTATTTTGTTGATCTTATCACAATACATTTTCCTTATCCAAATGAAAATTTGCTATGCAATGCTTCTCATAAATTACCACTTCAGCCACTTAACAATTTCCCTACCAGTGATGATTATCACTACAGAACAAGAACTCTGGTGGGTTTCAAACTTTTCCTGAAGAATACTGGCTGGGTAATGTGAAACTGCAGAAAGCAGTTCAGCTTACCTGCTCTTCTACAGGACTCACATGGAGGGATATTATGAGTGTGTGTTCATGCATGTATGTATGTTCATCCCTTTAAAAACAATGAAATTCCAGTGGTTTTAAAATTTTTCATAGCTGGTTTACTTGCCTTACACAAACATATGGACACACAAATATCCACCTCTATATAATTACATGCATTTCCATATTCATGTACAGACATGTATTTTTTAGCATATTCACAAAAAAATTTAACTGCAAGTACATATGTTTAAAATTGCAAATAAATTCCATATTAATAAAGTGATTGAAAAGACCTAAAATGTAGCCTTGAAAGCAACTACATGCAGTCTTGCATTATGTAGGCATGCCTTTTTCAACATTTCTTTACTGTCAAAAGATTTTATAAATCATAAAATCATAGAATGGTTTGGGTTGGAGGGGACCTTAAATACTAACTAGTTCCAAATGCCCTGCCATGAGCAGGGGCACTGGCACAGATCATGGACGTTTTAATCTAAAAACCCCACACAGAGGGATGTATGGCTGATACTGAATCCCATGGAAATGAAATATTTCTCACAAAGGAACTTGTAAATGCTAACTAATATTTCTTAGATGCTTTTCCTAGTTAATGAGAAATAGTTATACCAGCATTATTAAAGAGGAAAGTAACTCAGGCAAAGAAATCTTTCGGAAGTGCCTAGTAAATGTGGATATCTCAGTATCTGGGAATGCCGCTGGGGAGATGCGGCCTTTTAGGGACACCAGTAACTTGTGCCCGACCCCAGCAGTACTGCGGGTGCTTTGTGTCCCTGGGAGGAACAAGGGAGAGGCCACGGAACAGGAATGTGCTTGTAAGAGGTTTAGAAAGTGCCAGCAGATGGCATGCACGAGTCCCCAGCAGTGGGGTTTGCATGGAGGGAGGAGGAGAGTTTTGAAACGAGAAAACTTTCTTGAGTGCCCCAGATGACTTACTGTGAACAGCTTTTAAACATGGTTCTAAATATCAAGATTTCTGAAGAGGTTATGCTACGTAAGGAAAAAACAAAAGAAACCCAAACTAATGAATATATTTAGGAAAGGATTTGTCTGAGTCATTAAAAAAATATATCTCTGCAATACTCAGAAAGCTCAGTTCTTATTACAGATACAGATTAAGGATTCTATTTGTATGCACTTTTTTGATCTGCACACTTGTCTTTGTTGCAGTTTTATAAAAACACATTAAAAACATCAGCATTGCAAAAAAGGTTTAAAAGGAACTTGTCTTCTGAAAGATGTTTGTTTCATTGATGTTTGAGTTTGCACAGAAGAAGCAATAGAAACTGCATCTCTGATCACTGGAAAAGGGATTCTTGTCAAAGGCGCTGACTGTCCTGACAGTGTGATGCAATGTCTCACTGCCAGGCTCAGCTACAGAAACAGCATAATTATATGAGCAGTAACAGTTCCCCTTATCTAATATGAACACTTGCTACTGTTAACCGCATTTCAATGTGCTAAAGAAGAAAACGAGAATTAAAACTTATGCTGAGTTTGTTGGGTCATTTAATCCAAGGGAGGTTGTTTTCCTAATGGGTTTGTAGTGGATTATTCTGTTCATTTTATTGGGTTTTTTTTTAATTCTACACATTTCAAAATGTGCCAGCCAGCCCAGGTGCAGGTGATGATGGCAGAGCCAGGAGATCCCGCTGCCTAGGGCATGCCTCCTGGCCTCCTCTGGGCACTCCTTGCTTCCCTGAAAGTGAAATTTCTGTTCTGCCTGAAATTTCTGTTCTCATCATGCCACTGCCATTACCATGACCTTCTGATTGTGGTATTTGAGAACTAATTTTTTCAAATAAGCTCAGCAGAAAATTCTCCATTTCTGTCTTTCATTGTCCCATAAGTAGATTTCACAAGTGTAGACATTACTAGTAAATCATTCCAGATATCCTCATGCTATTCATAAAGACAATCAACAGTCCAAAATTCCTGATCTAAAGATTATTAATGATCAATGAAGGTTCTTCTAGAGAAAACTCTGAACGGTATACGAGGCAACCAGAATACTCATCTTCTAAATGACCAAACCCATGAAACTGTATGGCTATTCAAGTCACAAAAGTGAAGTAGTTGTAAAGATATTAAGAATTAGTGAACTTTGGATATTAAAATATCTAACTGGTTCAGTATGACTATAGTCACTTCCAAAGTATCTCACCGAATCACTGAAAAAGCAAAGACCTCTGGAGAAGAGAAAAAAGAAATGTATTTGAATTAGAGTAGGGGGAACTGGAGAAAATACAGCTAAGAATGATGAATCAAAACTCGTTGTATATTGAACAACCCAATTACAGTGATTATGGTTTTTGTCATTGCAGAGTTGATGAATATTTTCTGGAGCAAATGGAAATTTCCATCCCATGGTCATTGTAGTTGTCTAATATTGCTGTATGTTAGTATCTCAGAGGACTGTGATAGTATCAGATATAAACACATTACTGTAGACAATCACCAGCCAAACACAACAAAGAGGCCAGATTACATCTAGGCCTTTTGATCATCAAAGCTCTAATATGCTTTATACGCTGTTTCATAAATTATGAATGTGAAATGGTTGTGGCAATAACATCAAGGCTTGCATATTGTTGTAGTAATTATTTCAAAATTAAATATAAGTAAACATATTTAAAATTAATGTATTTATTATATATAATGCCCAACAAGCCAAACACAAAGAAATAGCTAGGAGGGGATTTATCATCTGTAGGTCACTTGTATCGTATTTGTAATGATTCCATTCCTGCACTAAAGAGAAAAGCTAAAACAATTTCATAAAAATGTCATCTAGTGAAAGATAACCCTTTCTTTGGAATTATTTCTAATTTGTTGCAGAACTTCAGAAGAAAATATGACAGCACCAGGATTTATTTTTCCCTTTTTGTTTCACACATGCTGATTTACATATTTTGCTGGTCTTGTTGAAATAGGGTACCATCTTCTGTGAACTGAAAAGACTTCATTAGCAGCAGTGATATCAACAGTTCAAATTAGAATACATAAAATTCCTTATTATTTCACATTATCACAAAATAGGCATCTTTGTCTGTATAAATAAGTAAAAAGCATCAAGGTTTAAACACTTATTTTATTATCTGCACCTGGACTTTTAAAGAAAAATAAGAAAATAGAGATCAATTTTCAATGCCTTGCCAAAGAAATTCAGGTGAAGTTAATCATCCTTTCCACAATAATGAGGAATTAATACTCAAATAATCTACATTTGATACACTTTATATTCAGCAATGTCATTTAAATGTTAAAACTGCAAGAATTATGGGACCTCTCAAGCTAATATTGATCTAATGGTTTCAGCTCAATGACAGTGTCAATTACTTTATCTTTATATATACATATATATATATATATAT
>VYZT01026591.1:0-15349 GCA_013400735.1 Pomatostomus ruficeps
TTTTTAGGTAATGCAGAAAAGAATTGAAAAGTGTATTTTAACTAAAAAGAAAATAAAAATCCTGGCTCCAAACATTCACTTCCGAGAAAAGCCATTTTAAAGTAAAAAACATTCTTTTTCATCCAAACCCTGCAGTCTGTTATACTGAAATGATATTAATTGCATACACTATATTTTTCTCTTGCGGGATTCTTAGCAAACTAGGCATCAAATCAAAACAAAATTTTCAGTAATAATAATGCAAAAATGTCATTCCCTTATACTGAAATGTATGTTTCTTCATAACATGACTAGGTGGTTTATGATAATTTAGTATAGAAGATCCCCTAAAGTGTTCAGCTCAGACATTATGACTACCTTTATTAATACAAATATCTCTTTATGCATTAGATATTTGTATTAATAACCTCCTTCAAATCAAGGTGCTTGAGATAAATATCTCAAATACAGTTTTTATTTTTATAATCTAATTATCATTAAAAATTGCAAAAACTATGCCAAATTATAAAAATTTATTCCAGGTTAAGTTGCTAGTGTCTAAATCTAAACAAACTCTTTTTTAATAGAAGAGAATAATTCCTTCCAATTCAGGAACTATTCAGGAAAATATGCTATAACTGAATAGCAAAGGAAATTATTTTAGACAAACATAATGGCTCTTTTTGGCCTTGAAGTTTAAAACTCTATTAAAAACCACTCCTAATCCCAATCATAACCCAACTCTTTTGCAAGTCTACAGCAAAACATGGCTTTACAGCTTCCCTGGCAGGCAACAAATATTCTTTTGGCATTCAAGGGAGGTGTGTAAGAGTAGGAAAGAACACCCTGACAGCAGAGCTTTAGTTTTATAATCTCAGAAGATAAAAACATAAACATACCATCCTAGGTCAGGCTAAATGCTCATGTAACTCAGTGTTGCAACTTCACTGGTAGCTACTATAGGGCATTTAAGTTCTCTTTATAAACTTTGACCTTCTGTTCACTTCATAGATTACATATCAAACCTGGAAAAAAACCCCAACAGTTTCTTGTTTTGTTACTAATTTTTTTCTTTTTTTCCCATGCTTTTGAAAAGTTGTTTCCATTTTTCATGTGCTTTACTGTGGGAGGTTTTTTCTGTAATTTGTCTCAATTTTTTCCTTTTAAAAAACTTTTCCATTTGGCTCTGAATAAGGAGGATAATTCCCCTTTTTTTTAGACTGTTGCCTTCTTCACCTTTTTTGTTCAGCTATATGGTTTCCTATGGAAACATATGAGAAATATTTTTTGGTGGTAGGAGTGATTCAGTGTTAATTTCAATGCCTTGTGCGTGCTCTTAAAAGATTTATCTATCAGTTGTAGGCATTTAATCCTTTTTATTTTCTGTTTATTTTAATTCATTTTTAATTACCTGCCTTCTTTGTGGAAGGGGGATTTTTTTCTGCTGGTCTTAGCTATAGCAGCAGAAGTCCTCCCAGGTAAACGTACATCAAGAAATGTAACACTCTGCTAAGCTAGTATTGTCATTTTTAAGTACCCCTAGAAAAAACAGCTCAAGAAATGCCCGATTTAACTATCACCCCCAAAGTTTTAGCAACATTGTGGTTTGCAGGTTACTTTAAACTTTGTGTGATGCATTAAAAAACATTATTAATATACCTCATTACCCATTAGCCTCGATTTTTGTTTGCACTCAGCATAAGTCATAAACAGCCAGTAAAAATGTTCAAGCCCCAGAATCTTTACTTATTTGCTGAAATATTTTTGAGATTATTCTATTTAGATGTCAGAATAAAGGCTAAGGAACTTTATCATGGACAATTGTAAAAGACTCCTTAAAGCAGAAAGATGTGGTTAGGTCTTGCCTTTTAGCCTTTGCTGCCTAGGACATTTTCCATAAGCCCTACAGAAAAGTTTTTTGTGATTCATCCAGAATTCCCTGAGGAACTATGACCTCAGTTACAATGAAATCTGAATACCAGAGATTCCCCCAAAATAGAAATTGCATCATTCAACCCCATGTTAATATGGGATGATTCATAAGACAGACAAAAAATAGGATCTGTCCTACTTTTGGGCCTTCAAGCAGATCCTCAACAGCATTTTCAATTAAAGCTTGGAAATTTCACAGTTTCTCAGTGGTTTTGAGTCAAGATACAGGAAAGAACATGACTCTGTCACATTGTGACTTAGAATGAGGTAAGAGTTAATTGTTTCTGTGAGTTCAGCTTTCAGATCCCTTTGTCTAGTCTGAAGGAAGGAAATCAGAATGAGCAGCTTAGTGATGATGGATAAAAAACCTGACTGAGATCCCCTGATAGCTGACAGCCTCTTGTGCAGTGGAGGGCTGGAGCTGTTAAGGCTCCTGATACGTTCCTTTCCAGCTTCTCAGTCCAGGGAATTTTGTTCTGTTTCATGGCATTGGTGATTAACTGTTGTGGAAAATTTAATAGCAATGGCTTATGCAAATTGTGTGATCTACAAGTAAAACAAATAAAAATGAGGAAATGTACAGGTTGCAAGCAGTGGCGCAGAAGACTTGGGTTACAATAACACCTCAAATGAGCTTGGGAGTGGGAACATAGCAAGGCCTGTTTCAAAGGAGAGCCAGTTCACTAAACACCAGAGTGATTTAATGCACCATCAATTATTTCCTTCTTGTCACTTAAACAGGCTCCACATATGCATGGCAGGTCATGAGTGCAAAGAGGAGGTAGAAAGCATGATTTATTGGCTGGGGCAAACACCTGCGAATTAAGCAGCTCAGAAATTAGCCACAAGTAGCATATTAGTGCAGCTAATCAGGCACGGTTCAGTATTTCAGTTTCTTGATTTGCCCATAAATAAGGCTGTATGTGGCTGCCCTGGGGCGTTCGGGTGATTAACAGCCCTGACCTACAGTAAAGTGTGCAATCTAAACAATTTAGTGGGATCTGCAGGTGTACATTGTAAGCTTGTTGCCTATAAGGCTGCTGCATTCAGTACATAGAAAGCTCCTGGTATCTGGATGTCTTGTTCATACATTTAATCGCACCATTTAATGATCAATTTTCTTTTCATTCATTTACCAGGGCCTGTTAACATTAACGAGTTTTAAACCACGATGCACTGATGCGCAGCTGTGAAACCCAGTTGTCTTCTGTGTCTTACTCAGATGCCAGAGAACCAAGATCACCACTCTTTGCTGAGCATTTTCATATCTCACACCACAGTTGTTGACTCCCATCACAGCTGAAATGACAAGCTGCTTCTTCATTGTTTCAGGACCTGTGTTTGGCTGGCCTACCTGTTGATTGCTGCTGTAAAGGTGTTGTGTGGAGGAGCCCCTACACAGCCAATAGCAAACTGCTCTATCTGGTTTTGCAAAATGCTGAAACAAAGACAGAAATGCCTGATCACTTCATACTAGCTTGTTAAGTACATGCACTGGAGAAGGTTTGGAGGACTCTTGAAACACTAATTGTGAACTCACATAAAGATCAGCAGTAACCATATCAACTTTTACTGTAAGAAAAATTCCACTTATGGGAAAGAAAAGAAAGATACCCTCCCAAAAAGCAAGATACTTGATAAAGCATCCTCGTTACCCAAAGTACTCACAGTAGTCTGCCAATTCCTCACCTCCAGAGGAACGCATGAGGACATGGACAAGGATGAAGGCGAAGGACTGGTGAGAAAGTTATGTCATGTAGCCTCACTTGTGAAGGAATGACATTGCAAAACTAGAGGTGTCCATGTTTTCATATAAAAAAATTTAGGAAGGAAGCACAGAATCATAAAAGATACATGACTGAGGAAAAGCAAGGTGAACATTGCTATTCACATTTTTCTCCTGTTGTATGAATAACATGGTAGGACTTCTTGGACCACAAGGCAGCAATATTTTTTTACAAAAATGATTTGTTATTTTAACACTGAGAACCTTGAATTATTTGAGAAAAAAATTATTAAACATAAAACGTAAGCACACTGATAGAGTCCACAACTATGTTTCATAAGGGAAAACTTTACTCACAAGGGATACATAATTTCCTGTTTCATATTAAACATTAAATTTAATGAATGCTTTTTCCTTATAATTTCAGTTTATTTTTCCATCACACCATGCTGTACTGGGGATTGCTGGGATACATGACTCAGTGTGATACTGACCTGACCTGGAAAGTCTTTGCTTAGGTTTACAGATTGAAGACACCGAGGCCCAGTTCTGGCCAGTTGCTGTTCATAACCCTCATCATGGAATGCCCTGGTGGATTCCTCTAGACAAGCATAGACAGCATGTCCCAATCTTCTCACTGGAAGGCCACCCTGTGCCTTGCATGGGGTAGACAGAAGCACCTGTCAAGATTGGTTCTTCTTGATCTAGAGGGGGGTTTTTTTTCTCATTGGGACTCAGTTACAAAATCTGCTTAAGTTTCTCTCAGAATTCATATAACTTTATATTGGAACAGAGATAGTCACAGGCCTGCTTTCCATCACTCCGTATTTCTGTTCAGCGATGCTGAGGGTGGGCACCATGTGCAGAGGAGAGTGGGAGGAATGTGGTTTTGAATCTAAGGTGTTGGAAGACTGGAACAGGCAACAAAGCAACGTGTCTCATCCCTGTACCTGCCTACCTAATTTTTCAGCCTGGTCTGGGTGCTGCCTGGGTAAGGACCTTTTTGCTCAGTTCCAGGAAATATCCAGCACTCCTGAAGGGTTTCCTGCCAAAGAAGCAGGAAGTCAGAATGCAAGTGAGTCATTAAGTCGATGGCATAGGCACACCTTGTGCATTTCTCTGGGCTTTTTTTAGTTGGTTGGTTAGTTTTTGGTTTGTTTGGGTTTTGTTTGATTTTTTTATGTTTAGTTGTAGCAGAAACAGCTGCAGACAAAATCTGACAAAATGTTTTTCCTGGCTGACATGAAAGACTGCCTTTTTTGGAATAATTTTTGAAAAAGTGTTCTTTCCTAGTGCATTTTTTCCTAGTGTGTATTGTTGTCCTCATACCAGTATATTATAAACTCCTCATGTATTTAGTAAGAGAGGTAAAGAATTGAAAATGTAAGAGAAAAAACCAGAAATGTAATGGAGAACTTTAAAATACTGCTTTATACTACAGTGCTGAGTTATAAGGCGTGTGTGACAGAAAACAATCAAGAATCTTTGCAGGTATTGATAACAGAATAAAAATATTCAAAATACAATGTATAATCTAGAAGAAAGATGTCAGTGCAGGAACAGAATGAGATCTATTAAAATTCTTTAGATGCATCACAGAATTTCAGGCTACGTCTTTGGCAAAGTTAAAGTAAAATTTGAAGGTGTATCTGTGACTTTGAAAAGTGTATGGTATCATCACATCACCAATGTGTCAGCTTTTTTTAATAAAACAGCCTTTGCCTTTTGGTAAAGGAGATGCTAAATTTCAAATACAGCACACTCAAAATGGCTACATAAAACTGGGCAGATTTAAAAAAAGAAAAGTTAAAAACCCCCCAGATTTATTGTGGGAACTCTGAAATTATATCTAGATGGTCCCCCGAGCAGCCCTTGAGATGTCAGAGATGATAATACAGTAACAACATTTGGGAAGTATTTCTAGTTTTACACTTAGCCTTTTGGCAGGAATTTATTAAGAGTGAATAAGCCTCTGACTTTTCAATTCCAAGTACAATTTGTTTCTCTAATATATCTGCAGGAGTAATGTGTGATGGAATTCTTCCTTTGCTGGGCCCAGTACTTGTGGGTGATGATGTGCTATAATAGGTTCTCACAAGCCATATCTCAACAAGATAAACCACAACACATGTACATCTGTGGCCCAGTGTCAATGCCTTAAATGTACATCAGAAATGCATTAAATCTTCTGATTGCTATTTTGTTTGTACAGCTTGTTGGTTCAGACTTTCCTCTGTAATGTAGCTTGCTGATTGCCTTGAATTATTGGCATATCCTTGGTAGAACAAGCACACCTTGTCCTGAAATTCAGCATTACAGATGTGGCTTGAATCCTTTCCTTTATTGGTAGAAACAGAAGAAATGTTCCTTGGGTTATTCCAATATGCTTCCTGAAAGCATTTATTTCAGAATCAACTGGGTCTAGTAGAGCTTTGGACCAAAAGTAAAGGCATGTGATATCACATCAGAAATTCATCCACACAGTTGTTTGTGTGCATCTGTGCCTGTGCCTATATATAATGACAAAACCATGTAGAAAATAAAGTATTATGGACAGCTACGGAAAATGGTGCATCAGAAGAGGAACTTTTAGTTTTGGACACTCTTTCTGGGCAAGATTCTCAGCTGATTTAAAGCTGTGCATCTCACATCAGCTTGCTTTTTCATATCTGAGACTTTTCTTTTTAGAGAAAACGAGTATTTTAGAAGTAATCTTGAGCTAAACTATAATGGGAACAATAGTGTCTGATACAATAAAACAGATATATAAAAACTAATATTAATTAACATCATCCAAATTCAATCTCCTGTGTTCCTACAACACCATTTCTGAGCAAAGAAAGCCTTCTGAAAGCATACCCCTGGGCACAATGATACAGGGATGTACTCTTGAGGTTTCAGTTTATGTCAAACCACCTTATAAGCTGTCCAGGGTGGGATGGTTACTGCTTTTGTAGATGACTTCTCCCTTTTTTCCCATTTGGTCATCAGGTTTAATTGTTTAGAGTTGTGTCTCTGTGCCCGCATTGGTAGTGTGAGGCTGATAACTACTCCGTGAACTGCACACCTTGTGACCTTTGGACTGACCAGATTGGAGACATTACTGGAGGGGGTCTTTTCTCACTGACATCCCTGTGTCTTCTTTGCAAAGGAGAATCAAGGTAGAGTTACACAGGGAAGAGCAGGAAAATACACTCAGTGAAAAATGATGTACGTATGATGTCAGTGATTAAGGGAAGACTGATTGATGTCATCCACCTGGACTTGAGCAAAGCATTTGACAGAGTCCCACACAACCTTGTACCTAAACTAGAGACATGGATTTGATGGATGAACCACCTGGAGAAAAAAGAATTGGCTGCATGGTCACACTCGCAGGTCTGCGAGGCAATGGCTTGATGTCCAAATGAAGGCCAGTGACAAGTGGCTTTCCTCAGGGGTCAGTATTGGGAGCAGGATGGCTTAACATCTTTGTCAGTGACATGGACAGTGGTCTTGAGTGCACCCGCAGCAATTTTGTCAATGTCACCGAGTGGTATGGCACAGCTGACACACTGGAGGGAAGAGATGCCACCCAGAGGATCTTGACAGGCTTGAAAGGTGGGTCCAAACCTCATGAAGTTCAACAAGGCCAAGTGCAAGGTCCTGCACCTGGTCCAGAGCAATCCCAAGCAAAGATACAGGCTGGGTGGAGGATGGATTGAGAACAGCCCTTGGGAGAAGGACTTAGGGTTGTTGGTGCTCAGCATGCCCTGGCAGCGTGTGCTGGTAGCCCAGAAAGCTGACCATACCCTGAGATGCACTAAAAACAGTGTGGCCGGCAGGTGCTCTCACGAGACCGCACCTGCAGCACTGCATTAAGTTCTGGTGCCCCAGGAGAGGAACCTGTCGAACCAAGACCAGAGGAGGGCCATGAAGATGATCAGAGCTGGAGCACCTGTCCTATTAAGACAGGCTGAAAGAGCTGGGGCTGTTCAGCCTGGAGAAGAAAAGGCTCTGGAGAGACCTTACAAGAGCTTTGCAGTACCTAAGGGGGGGCCTGCAAGAAAGATAGAGAAGGGCATTTTACAAGGGCATGGAGCAATAGGACAAGGGGTAATGGCAGGTTTAGATTAGATATTAGAAAGAAATTCTTTATTCAGATGGCAAAGAGGCACTGGAACAGGTGGTCCAGAGAAGCAGTGGATGCCTCATCCCTGGAAGCATTCAAGGCCAGATTGGATGGTGCTTTGAGCAATGTGCTGTAGTGGAAGGTGTACCTGTCCATGGCAGGGGGATTGGAATCAGATGGTCTTTAAGTCCCTTCCAACCTGAACAATTCTATGAGGCCACAGTGCAAGTTTTATTAAAATCCCAATTTTTTTTTGGCTTCAAAAGCAGATTTTCACTCTTTTCCATATAAACGTATAATGTGATTTCAATAGAATAAATTCATTTCCACAATCCATTCAACACCTGATTAATTCATATTATTGAGGCAACAGAGATATGATTAACTTGTGTCTTACAGTTCATAAACTGTGTTACAGATAACGATGTGAGCCACTGCTGATTCTTTATGCAATAGAAAAGCTTTGGGAACATCAGTAGAGACCTGGTTTTTTATTAAATATGGTTGTAATCTAATTTAGTTGTAAAAATCAGCATATTTCTTGAAACTGGCATCTTACATCAAATAAAATAGAGCTTGACGGCAGCTTTTTAGCCTTCCTAACAGCACTGAAAAACAGCTTTGGGAAGCTTATTGTGCTGGCCTCATTTTTAGCTAATGTCCTAGAAACTTTTCTACATATTTCTAAATGGGTGAGGTGTATGACTCAGTGAACTCTTCTGAGCATTCTTAACCAGTACTTCATTGCTGTAAAAAAAAAACCCCGAGGAAATTATCTTTTACCCGAAAGACACTTTGTAAATATATCTGTGCCCTCAAATTACAAAGGACTTGTATTGGAAAATGTAATGACAAAATACAATGTCAGTGCTTGGTTACCCTCTCTGTAAAAAAATTCTTCCTCATGATCAGAATGGCACTTCCTGTGTTCTGGTGTGAGTCCATTGCTTCTGGTCTTGTACTAGGCACCATGGAAAAGAGCCTGGCTCTGTCTTTTTTTGCATCCCTCCCTCAGGCATTTGCACAATTCGATGAGTTCTCCCCTTAACCTTGTCTTCTTTTCTTCTATAACCATGGTCCCATGGTTGACTCGTAGGACCAGTTGTTGACCCGTAGAGTTGATAAAGTCCTCAAGTCCTTCTCCACCACAGGGGAACACTGGCTTCTCCATTGTGCCACATGCTCTGTGCCACAGCTAAGGATGTGCGCACTATGAGAAATTTTGCTGGCCTCTCCTTTGTGCTCTGTTTTGCTGAACTAGGTGATACGTCACACTATTCATATTTGCAAAAATGCTTTGGCATTTCTGGTACCCTGAATGGCTTGGGAGAATAATTTGTTTGGGAAAAGAGGAAGACTTCTGAGTTAAATATAATCTGAAAACAAGGGAGGAGACAGCTGGAGAATATGGCCAGTGATTCTGAACACAGAGACTGGTATCCATCTCCTGAAGAGAATACTGATTCTCTCTCCTAGAGTGACTACTGAATGTCATCTCCAGCATACTTGATGTCCTGGAATGGCGAATCTCCTTTGGGAGAGAGTAGAAAGACTCTGCAATCCACTGCCTAGATGTAATGAAGAAATTCTTTTGGTCAATTTGTATCATTTCTGTGAAACTATTTAAGACAAAGAATAAAAAACCCAGTGTTTTTTTCCAAGTCAAATACATGATGAAAAGAAACTGAAATATAGGAACACTGAAATAAGGTGAATGCACTGATAAAAATAAAATGAATATATAATTAATGTGTCATTCACACAAGTGGATAAGAAATTAAAATATATGCTAAAGTTAGGAATAAACACAGGCAGGTATATAGCTACAACTTGTACAGTAACACAGTAGCCCATATTTTTGAGAATTTAGGAAAGGTCTGTTTCAATGGAGTCAATGCCAGAGATTTTAATTAATAAGATAGAATAGGTAATCAGTAAAAATTTATTATTGAGAGAGCAACAGCTTATCCTAAACTATTGTAGCCTAATATTGGTTGTTGGAAGAGTTGGATTATTCACAACACATAATAACTTATCATTTTTTCCTCATTTTGGCTTGTAAAGAATTCATAAACTGTATCTGACATCCAAACTATATTAATTTACCAGAACTATTTAACCTTAATACATTTCAGATTTATTTCTGAACAAAACATTCCAAATTGTATAATTTATATATAGCACTGTGTTCTTCTGAATACCAAAGGATAGTATTGTTTTCAGTTATAGAGAAGAACAGAGCTAACAGAGTAATGAACAGGAAATTTTTCTCTTCTGTGAAGAAGATGTTCCTGAAGAGTCACATGTTTCAGGATTGCAGTTTTGGATGTAGGCTGCTAAATTTACCTATATTCCACTTCTTCAGCATTAGTTCTTTTTGGATCTGGCCATGAGGTGGCAATGTCTCTGGGACACAGATATTTTTCTGTGTGATGATTTTGCGATTCATGGTTTGTGGTGTGGATTTGTGGAGACTATTGCAAAACTGGGCATGCATAAAAGGCTTCAGTGGCCATTGCGTTCAGCTCTGAAATGTAATCTTGACAAAATCATGTGGTTTGTATAACCCCCACAATATATGTCTCACTTTCCTTTTCAGTTGATTATGCCTAAACGCAACAAGATGCAGATATTAGAGTTCTCTATTTTGCACAATCCTTGTGAGGACTATCTGCTTTTGCCTGTAGTCCTACTCAGTCACTGGCTGGAGTTTTTTATCCAGATGACTAATTTCCTTTTAATACTCTCATCCTCATAACAACCAAAAAAAGCTCCCTCTTTTGTAGAACTTCATATTTATATGTCAAGAAAATTCCTCATGATGAAAAGTCAGCTGAAACGAAATTGAGTGTATATGTAATGTTAATAATTTAATTCCATTGCCTTCCATTATTATTCTCTAAACTGAATTATGAGACCCTATTTGCAAATCTCAAAGTGCTCTGTGAATTACAAACAGTGGCTCTTAGCTGAAGTCCTATAACCAAACCCTATATTACCACACAAGAAAAACTTCAATTACAGCTGAAAGTGGACGTGCCATTTAATGGTAATAAAACATCATAGTGATAACGTAGCTATCCTTAAATCAAAGAGATTCAGGCCTGAGTTGCGCTCAAGAGAAATCCAAAAAAATGAGAGTACAAACCACTCCAAAGACTTTGCTTTTGATCTCTGATGATGCCTCACAGTGGGTGAAACCTTCTGATTTCAGAGTAGTAGCCCTGGAGATACAAATTATATTAAAAAGTTTATTAAAGACAATAAATTGCTTCTGTCTCTTTTTAGTTCCTGTCAACTGATAAAGAGATCTGTATCAATTCTGATTCTTATGGAGGTTCCTTCTGTAAGGTCAAAGCATTTTTACAATTACAAGGACCATAAATGAAGGACATAACTAAACCCAGTAAAGTAATAGAGGTGGACACTGACATTTGTCTGTTTCACATGTAAAAATTTTCAGACAGCCTTGATCTCATAAAGCTTTTGGGTTTGGTGTCAGCAACTTAAAAGGAAAAAAAAAAGTAATACCAGGATTGTATGGTTGGTTTGCTTCTAAATAGGTGCTCCTACAGTGAGCTTGGATGGGTGTATCAAAAAGATATGCAATAACCTTCCCTCCTGCCTCACTCCCCCCAGGATGGATGTGGAGCTGTGCTGAGAAGGACTGCAGTTGGCCAGTCTGCAGGATCTCTGTGGGAACTTCTGCTGCACTCCTGTATGCATTCCAAATAAAGCAATTTAGTTTAAGAGCATCTGCTTTTCCCTGTTGCAAGATACTGCTAATCAGCTAATTGACATTGTTTTGCCTCTGTAATGCCAGGGGCTCCTGAATAAAAACATTAGTGCTGCCATGGTGGATCAGATGAAAGAGTCCATCTTATCCTGGTTTTCTTTCTTCATTGGTGACTAGCAGCAGATGCCTAGGGAGGCAGTGATAATTCCCTCTATGCACCCTCCTATTTGTGAGCAGCCTGTGGACTCAGTGAGTCAAAGAGAGTCCCTTGTTTGATTTTTTTTCTGTGAACATATCCAGGAATTTCTGCATTTGCTTTTTTTTGTTCATTAAGTGGTACAGTATCACTCCTTTAAATGCAGTATTTTGGTTCACTCAGGCCGCTTCTGATTTTATATCACTTTCTCATAAATCTATTTATAGACTGCGATCTTTCTTCCATATGGTAGTTATTATCCCTTTAACAGTTCTATTGTAGAGAAACTGTCCCATAGATCCTCCTCACTCCCTCTCCCAGTGCTGTTTTACCTTCTGTGGGACCAGAATGTCACCTGAACTAACTCTTTATTTTCCCCTAAATAATGGTTAACATTTGTCCTCGGCCTTTCCATGTACCTAAGCATTCCAACTTGAGAACCTTGAGCAGCTGAGTAATGATTGTTTTGAACACTGCCGATGCTAATACAGGTGCCTACCAGTCTGCATTATTATCCTGCCTCTCCAGAATAACAATTTAGCCTCCTTTTTGTTCCATAATGTACAAATAGGTATTTGTGTCACACCTTAGAATTCTAATTTCTTTTAGACCCTACCACAAGGGATATGGCAGATTACATTGTAAAAATCAAAATACAGTATTTCAACCCCATCACCCTCACCTTCAGTCCTACAGAGATCATTAATAAACTATAAGCATCGTGCTTCTCTATGAATACTGGGTTATTTCTTCCCCGCTGAATCACATGTTTCCTTGAACCCATCGTTTCTATACTTTATTAAGAGTTTCTACAGGTTTACTCAGGTTTAGTGCCATATATAATGACCTCGAGTTCCCCAGATACATCTCTCCACTGGAATAACCTAAAAATTTGGTATCCTGTTTTTGCAGACAGTTACACTTTTTAGAAATTGGTATTATAGATCACAAATACTGACAAAACTGACATAAGCTAAATATAGATGTGTAAATTGGTGTTTGGAACCACTGCTCTTGAATTTCCAGCAATTTCATTTCATCCTATTCTATCAAGTGCAAAAATAATGTATTCAACCAAATTCCTCTATGGAAATTCTTGTCTAGGTTAGAAAAAGTAAAATAAATGCTGTTTTAATAGAAGATCTCACAGAAATGTTATGTATTGCAGTGAGAGAGAATTAAAAAAAATAATGAGGACTCTATAATATTCTTTTTTTTCTTAGATTTTTTGGGAGGTTCTTCTGCTGGACAATGTTGGGTAAAAATGATACAAAGCTACTTAATTTCCTTGAAATATTTGACTTTTCTTAAAAAATGTTGGTTTATGTTATTTTTGTTAAAAAATTAGAGTGTTTTCTAACAGGGAATGGGAAAAGAGTGTGACGTGCTTAACACTAGGGTAAATTAGGTAGCAAAGCAGACACTGCGTGGGTGTGAGGAAGAAGAAATGGATGACTTAACTTTTAGTCCAAATTCCCAGAAGTGAAATGCCACCTCAGCATATGGACCACCTAGAAATCACATGTTAGTACCTTGTACTGATGCTTCCTCACTATCCAGCCTCTTCCTTGAAAAGAGTTGGACTTACTGGGGTCATCTGGTCAGTTATGCCACAAAGACAGAACAAACTTGCCAAGTAGCTGCAAAAATTTTATGGCAAATATAAAGTGGCTCTCTAGAACTTGGCTTCTATCAATGAAGATTGGGGTTAATGAAGAAGTTTGCATCTTGAGAAATGTGAAAGTTGTTTCTGTTGAAGCTCAAAGACTTCCTCAGACCACATAGTCAAACCCAAGGCAAGATGACTGAAGAATTGAAAAGGTTTGCTTTAATCTTATTAACCCAATCTTGCAGCCCAGCTAAAGCTACTTTAAACTCCTTTTACATTCCTGAAAGAAGACAAAGTAAATAAGTATACCCATGAAAAAGAAGCCATGCTGGCTTAAGAATGAACAACAGAAGTCTGTGGATCAAGAATCCTCCCAGCTTCACTCCGTTCTTCCACTTTCAGTTTGGAACAAAGAGAGTCTTTGTTGGGATGATGCATATTAATAGTCTGTGACAAGTTATAAATGCATTGTGGTTGAATGGATTTTTTTTACAATAGATTCTTGTAGTGTTTCTCTATCAGAATTATATGCATGGATTTTAAACAACCTGAATACATTTTTGGGATTATATCTCTGAAAGTTGGCATGATAGGCAATAATGCATATTTAAGATGATACAATGTAAAGTCATTTGGCAAGCCTGTGACCCAGTAAGGGAGAAAAGAAAGTATTCTTAATAAAATAATAAAAAAAACCCAACTAATTTTTTTTATTATGAAAGAGATTTGAGAAGTTAAAGAATGTCATTTTCACTCAATTTTCACTACCTTTTGTGGCTTGAATTTAAGGAAGGAAGAATAACTGATAGTATCCTGATTTAATATTCTGTGTTTTCAAAATATAATGTCAGTGAAGAAAGGATAGTATTGTCATATTTCCTTGACAGTTAACCCACAGTTATATCTTTCTGTAGGGACAATAAAGTTTGCTTCACAATACTCTCTTAGTTCCACTTTAGAGGAAGCATATTAATGATTGGAAAGAATAGTGTACAACTTTTATTAATTCCTTATAATTAACAGTGGATATTTCTAGTGAGACTTATTTGAATAATTTGTAAAAGGTTAGACTCTTAAACTGCTCTAGAATCTCAGGGAATGACTGCAGTGATCAGTGTTATGATGATTTAATTTGTTTCCAAGGGAAAAATGTGTGCCTGCAATTTGAATTTTATGACATCCAGAAACCAGAAGACTTTGCATATGAAAACCAATGAAAAAACACCAAATGAAAACAACTGGTTTTGAATATCTTCCAGTGATATAATTTTCTGTAAATATGAAAAAAAAAGAAAAATGAAAAAGTTCTTTAAATCCTAAGTAGGGAAATTTAAGACTGTCCTCTGAATAGGAAAAAATAATATTTCATAATTAATAAGATTGTGACTAGCATTCCATCAGAAACCTGGTTTTGAGTTCTCTCAAAACATGCCTCTGGCTGAATACTGAATGTATTAAAATGCCTGTTATTTGAATACAGCCATGGTGCCATGTGATCTGGATGTCTCTGAATAAACAGCCTATTCTCACCATTATTTTAAATCAACCAATCCATCTGTCATCAATAAATCTGATCAGCTTTTTGTTATGAGTGATAGAATTACTGAATATACTGACCAGACTTATTCACTAGAAATAATCCCACCAATTTTTTTAATGTGTTTGGTTTTGAGATAATGCCAAATGGTTATTTTTCAATTCACACAACACCTATTCTTTTGATTTTGTATATTGTAGCTTAAATAGTGTTAATATCCACATATCCACCCATAGATCTGCCGAAAAGAGTAGTATGTAATCAGCTCACCTTTTTTTTTTTTTTATGGGCAAGTAAGTAGAGAATTTCTGAGCACATTCTAAAAATAATTTATTTCATTTATGGTCAATTTTTAAATAAGGATCTGAGATAGCAACCTAAAAGAAGTATTACTTAAAAAATCGCCTGTAAAATGTAAAGAGGCATCTGTTAAAGGCTTTAGTTTCAGTTGCAAGACTGCAAATCTATTGTGGAGCATTTTAAGGTCAATCAAGGTTAACAATATTTATATATAAATATATAT
>VYZT01026594.1:0-19886 GCA_013400735.1 Pomatostomus ruficeps
TAATAATAATATACTAAACCAGTGATGCACAATGCAGTTCCTCACCACCCACAGACTGGTGCCCAGCCAGTTCCCAACCAGAGGCCCCAGGCCAGCTTTGCCCAGTTTATGATCACACCCTGTGATACCCTGGGGTCTGGGATATCCCTTTGGACAGTCAGGATCAGCCTGCCCTGGCTGTGCCCCATCCCAGCTTCTTGTGCCCCCAGGCAGCTCTGGCAGGGCAGTGGGAGAAGCTGGAAAGTCCTTTACTCAGTGCAAACAATGCTCAGCAGCACCTAAAAATCAGTTTATCAGCATCATTCTCACACCGAATCCAAAGCACAGCACTTTGCCAGCTACTGGGAAATACAGAGCATAAAATCACCCTAGGACAGGAGACAATGGACTCTGTCCCAGCCAGGGCACACTGCAAAAACTCAAAATCTGTTAAACACTCTGGAAGGCTTCGAGACAAAAGTCCCAAAATGTTGGGAAATATGTGTATGTGAAAGCCAAGCAACTGGAAACAATTTATGTATTTTCTTTTTGATTAAAAAAAAACACAGAAAGAAAGGGAAAAAGGAAAACATTTGCTTCTAAGTTGCTGTAAACATCTGTTGGAGCAACATAACACAGAGGCAGAGCAAGAAGCACTGCAGGAGATCAGCACCTGGCCTGGCAGAGCAGCATCCAGGGCTCTGGAGCAGCACCCGGGGCTCTGGAGCAGCTCCCAGGGCTCTGGAGCAGCACCCGGGGCTCTGGAGCAGCATCCAGAGCTCTGGAGCAGCACCCGGGGCTCTGGAGCAGCATCCAGAGCTCTGGAGCAGCGCCCGGGGCTCTGGAACAGCATCCAGAGCTCTGGAGCAGCGCCCGGGGCTCTGGAACAGCATTCAGGGCTCTGGAGCAGCGCCCGGGGCTCTGGAACAGCATTCAGGGCTCTGGAGCAGCGCCCGGGGCTCTGGAACAGTATCCAGGGCTCTGGAGCAGCTCCCAGGGCTCTGGAACAGCATTCAGGGCTCTGGAGCAGCTCCCAGGGCTCTGCTGTTTGTGATGCTCACCTGAGCAAGGCATTTCAAACACGAACTCTCAAAAAGCAGCACCCTGAGCTAAACCCATCCAATTCTGCACGGAGGGAAAGGCAGAAGGCAGCAGTTTACTTTAATTTCCCCTCATCCCTCAGAGCATATTTTTTGTGGGGAAATCGTTCCTGTTTAGGACTGACAAACATTATCTGTTCTCCTGAAAGCAGGAATTCTCCTTGCAGGGCTTGGCAGAGAGTTATTCCCGTTTTCCAGTTCACAGCAGGTTGTTCCCACTTTATATTTACAAGCCAGCTTGGTTATCAGAGCACCTGCAGGAAACAGAGCAGATCAAGTGCTTGTCTTTTCTCATCACCTGCATTCCAAACCCTGTGCTCAAGGACAGCCTCGTATCCTGCAAGGTAAAGGAACAGCTCCCCAAACATTTTGCTGAAGTTTTCATTGTACAAACAAAAACTGAGTGTAGATTCCCCAGAAAAGGTGAAAAATGGAGATAATTGTGAAGGCACTGGGACACTCCATGAGAAGAGGGTTAGGGTTTGAATTCAAATATCGAATTTCCATGGCCATTCCTTTGAATTCAGGCTGGGGACAAAAACACTGACCTCCTCTTCAAGAACTTGATCATGGAATCACAGAAGGGTTTGGGTTTTTTAGGAACTTTAAAACTCATCCAGTTCCACCCCTGCCATGGCAGGGACAATTTCCACTGTCCCAGGGTGCTCCAAGCCCCGTCCAGCCTGACCTTGGACACTGCCAGGGATCCAGGGGCAGCCACAGCTTCTCTGGGCACCCTGTGCCAGTGTCTCCCCACCCTCACAGGGGATGCGTTCTGTAAATGTTAAATGTATAAAGCAAATATTAAAAGTATAACATAAATAGAGATGTGCGTTATAAATAAATTTGCAATTGTATAACCTGAAAAACAGCTGCTAGAGCAAGGATTCCCGCTTTTGACATGCTGGCATGGTCTGTGGCTTCGGGTGGTGTTGCTCTTTTCTGTCTCTCTGGTCCCCACATCTCTGAAGCCCAAAGCCAAAGTTCCCAATCTCTCTTCCTCTCTTCTCCTTTTCACCCAGGCTCTGTGATTTGGGTTTAGATTGTTCAAGGCAGGACAGGACACTCAACTCATCCTCCCAGAGCAGGTAAAGGCAGGGAAGGGTGCCCAGCATCCCCCTCCATCCCCAGGAGTGGCACAAAGGAAAGCTTTTCCACCCCTGCGTGCTGCAGGGAGCTTTTTCCAGCCATCCATGCTTTCTGTATCCCTCCCATTCCAATTGCCTCGGGCAGCTGGGCAGAACACGGATTAATCCCAGGGCTGGCAGGATTTAGGGCTGAGTGAGGCTGCAGAGCTGAGCCTTCCTGGGGCTGGAAGAAAGATCAAGGGTTCACCTGCCAACCTGGAGAGAGTTGGGCTGCTCTGGGTTTACTTTTCCCCACTGATGCTGCAAACAGCACTGCTCAGGAGGGCCTGGCTGTGCTTTCACAGGGGAATGATTTAAAAAAAACCCAGAAGAAATCAACAGCACTGTTGCAGAAACAGTGCTTGCAATGGACCTGCAGCTTGACCTCTGCCTGCATCCCCAGCACGCCTCACGATGTTTGCTTCACTCACACCACTGTTTCAGACATTTTCCACTGTGGGCTGTCTTTCCTAAGAGAGCTAAACAGCCATGTCTTCAATTGCTTCCAAAGAGCTCTTTCCAGACCATTATGTTAAAGATTGTTTTCCTGTGTGGAGTTAAAGGAAGGCTGTTACTGCTGCCTACAGAGCTCGCTCTACCTTGACAGCAATTGTGCCGGTGATTTTCAACGCAAAGGATTCACCTTTTCAACTTTTTATTGGTTTTTTTAGTACTTCTTCAGTGCAATCTTGAGGATAAAATCGGTTTTTATGAACATTGGGATGGAGGAAACGGTGTTAAGTTTGAAAGCCCAATTTTCACTCCATCACCTCAGTTTAAGCCACTCAGCATCACCTTCCCTGATGTAAAATGCCAGGCACCAAACAGAGGGAAAGGAAGGACAGCAGAGCTGCTGAGATGTTTTACACAAACCTGGCCAGTCCTCACCACCACCTGAACAACTGATTTCACACATCCAGACAGCTTCAATTTCTCCCGTCCATCCTTTTTGCAAAAGAAAAGCAAATACAAAGGTGTCTTTTCCAGAGCTGGACTAAGCCTTGTAAAGAAAACCATCATTTCCACACTGTGCCATAACCAATTGGGCTCATTCAGTGTTCTGACCTTTTCCTGGAGGTCTGCAGGCCTAGGCCATGGACACTGGATATTGTATCCTGCAAGAAGCAGCTGGATCCCTTCGTGGATGGCTTGTGAGCGTCCTGACAAATCAGAGGCTTGACATGGTTGGTTTTGTCAGTCTCATAATCTCCTTGGCACACATAGCAATAGAAAAATATGGCAACGAAAGAAGAAATATTTTAGTTCTAAAGCTCACAGGTGACAAGGCAGAGGATTTCTGGACAGCACTAACATTTCCCAGGGTTTAGAAGGTGGGGCAGTGAGCAGCAGGCTGCAGGACCAAGCTGTTTGTTTCTTTATACAAAGGGGAATTGATGCTGTAGGTGGTGGAGGCCACTGGAACAAAGTGCAGGACTGAAAATAAAGATTCATCTTCTCTGTCGAGACATAAAGGCCACAGGCATCCAACGAGAGCACATTTACCACCACGTGGAGTCCATCTCCCTCCCGGATTTGTCCCTGCAGCACATCCCACACTGTGGCCCCGTGTTTGGAATGCACCAGCAGCCTTTGAAGCTGTTTGCGAGCTGAACACTGTTATTTGTGTCCCCAGCTGTGCCATGGCGATTTCTTCCCATTATATTTTATTGCAGTGCTGGAGATACAGAGCAGCTGCTGGACCCAGGCTAATTTGAAGTGTGTTGAGCAAAGGGATTTCTCCGTTTCCTTGTGAGGGTCTCCTGCAGTCTCACAGACCAGCCTGTGTGGGAACAGTGTTCTCAATACCGGGGTTCATCCCCTCACTTGTTTCATCCTGAGAATGACTGCTCCCAGGATAAATTTTCATGTCTTACCCTTCACTCAGACTAAAGAGTTTCATCTGTGCAGCAGGGAATTTCGCAGTTATGGAGTCAACATATTTTAAACCATCGTGATGTATTTATAGGCCTCCTTGCCATACGTTGGCACTTTCCTTAAAGGTTTCTTAAATTCTCCCCAGCCTGGTGGAGATTTACAACAAGTTCACAGATCTCCTGACCTTATTTTATTTATAAATTCAGACATCAAAACCCCGCTGCCATAAGGGGAAGGGGTTTGAGGAATTCATCACAAGAATCTTATTGTGTGTGTAAGTTCCGTTTTACTCTGATTTGGCAATCTCCCCTTCGAGGCAGCCTTAGCAGAAGTTTCCTGTGTGTAAATTGGTGATGAAGGCAGTCAATTAAGGATCCCTGAAAAGTGTCTCTTTATTGACTAACAGCCCGCAGAATTGCACGTTCTTCCTTCCTGAGAAGCAAGGCTCTTCATCAGGATTAATTACTGTCAAATCTCCATGGGTTTGTAACAGCAAGATACAAGATACCTACCATAAATCAGCAAATAAAGTATTTATTAGAGAAAACAACAAGAGGAACATTTCAGCTGTCCTAATAAATCACATGCAGGTCTGTCTGGCTCAAATACCTTCTCTGAGGACTAATATAACCCTATTTTTTTCCCTTTTTGTCCCCCCCTTTTTTTTTTCCCCTGGACTATTTCACAGCATATCTGTTGAAAAAGGGTTCTTACCTTGTACCATTCTTCTGCATTTTCTGCATCTTCCTGTTCTGTCTGGAGCTCTGCTTGAAATAGCGCGTCAGATTTAGATGTCTGCGATCCACAGAGCATGAAGGCAAGTGTGGAAAGGATCTGGAAAGGAGCTACAGGAACAAAACCTGATGGAGAGCATAATTTTAAAAATGGATTCATTTTCAAAGCTCATGTAGACAATCCAAGTTCAGAAAAAAGCAAACTTATTCCTTGAACTTTACTGGCAACTAAGGGGTCTGTAATGTGGAACCAGTGAAAAAGTCAAACTTTGTATCTACGGGTGAATTTTGAGAAATCCTGTATATTTTTCTATTTAATTATTAAACACACAGAACACTCAGCTTTAAATTAGAGACTTTCAGCCACTGGTAGGTGTTTCTATAGAGCACAGGGAACAGCTCGACCTAATTAGAAATTTATTACTGTATTTTCTATTTCTCTCAAAAAAATATAATGGACACTCCTCTTTCCACCTTTTAACTGACTGACTTACCTATAAGCAAGGAGGCCAATTAAAGGCAGACAATTTAAGGGAAGAGCAATGTCGTGATTGCACTGGTACAGCAATAATTATTTAATGGGAAGGGACTGGAAAGTTTTGAGGAAATTCCTTCAGTGGGGAGGCAGCTGAATATTTCTCCTTAATCCCTTTCTCTTCAGTCCTGGATGGTTATGAAACAGGAAACTCTGTTAATCCTGATGAGGGAAATCTGCTCCACAAGGCTCCCCAGGAAGGCACAGCTTCACAAAACGCTTTTGCCAAGAAAATAGGGAAGCAGAAACCCTAAAGATTGATTATTTAAGCCCCAAAAGCAGCAGCAGTGGGGATCACCAACAGGTTTCCCAAAGAATAAAACATTTAGATGTTATGGAAGATCAAATATCTCCTTTTCTGTGCTGTGCCACCAAGAAGATCCACATGGAGAGAGGCAGCTTTGAGTGCAGACTTCACAAAGCAGATCAGGAGGTTCCATGTGAGAAACCAGCCTGTGCTTGTGCTTATTCCCTGCCGAGCAACCTGGCCAGCTGCTGAGAAATCAAAAATCATCAGGGTTCTAATTGCTCACCCTTGTGCCAGGTTCAGGCTCCAGTTCCCAGGTGAGGAAATAACCCTGGCAGTCCAGATCCATTCCGAGGGTCTGCAACCCTGGGAAAAGGGATTTGGCAGCATTTGGGACTGTCAGGTTTGCACTCTCACAGCCAGCAGAGGGAACTTCACTCTCATCTGGAACAAGTGCAGGGAGTGGAAATTTGCATTTCTTGTTTTTCCTTGTGCTCACAGTTTAGCTGGAACCAGGACAGTCCTGAGGAAAGGAGGTGAAAATGAGAAGTGGAAAATTGTTATACGAGCAGGGAGAAAACCAGAACATGGGAGGAATGGGAGAGGTGAGATGACAGAGAAGGGTGTTAAAATGAAGACCAGAAACACAACAACGAACAAATCTTGACATTTTATTCTTACTTTTAATTGGCTCTTAATTTACTCTTTATTTAATATGTCAAATATTTGGGGCCTCAATTCTTTGCAGACAATGCAAAACATGTGCATGTACTACAGCATTTTGTTCCTAAACAGGAGAATATTTTCTGATTCCTGTTAGAAATTAAATATTTTGCTGTATTTATACAGGACCATAGTTCATCCCTGTTAAAGGCAGGCTGCCTTCTTTCTTGGGAGGTATTGCCCAGCTCTAGGAACAATGGGGAACATTTGCTCATGTATGAATGAAGAGTCATTATGAATTATCTAGGCTGGTGGGTTTGCAAAATACGAAATACACATTATGCCAAAGCAGAGGAGATGCAGTTGTAATCACTCTGGTGCATGACACACAATTAACAGCATTTGCAAATTTGCATTTATGAATAAAATTCTGATTGGAATGGGTATTCAGCAGGCAGGAATGAGGCTTTAAGGACACAGCCAAGGTATGTTCATACAATATAAATCAGTGAAGCATATGTGCCGAGCAAACACGTGAGCAGGGCTAACACATTCCTTAATGAAAAAATCAGAAAAATGTAGGCATGTCCAACACTTTCATCACCAGCCTTTGAGGGCTTTTGGGAGGACAAAACCCTGGCAGCAGGACTGGCTGCTGGATCACCTTGAGGGACGGTAAATATTGCTCTGCTCCAGTGAGTGATGGAAACGTGCACAGGTTCCTCATAACTCTCCCCGTGCCTGCTCCTCCCTCCTGGTTATCAAACCACTCTGCCTGGAGATGGGGCTGGAGGAGGGGATCAGAGCCCAGCTGATGTTTGAATGTGCTGGGAAACCTCGGTGGCTTTTTCCTTCCTCTTCCCATTTGCTAATTTGGTGGCTCTCCAATGTTTTTGCCTGCAATATTTCATCCAGACAGGCTGGGCTTTATTACAGCCCCGGGCACCCGTGCACGCAGGTGTTCCTATGTAATGTTCGGAAGTAGCAAACATGAGCATTAAGGTTTTGCCTCAGGCAAATCTGAGGAATATTTGAATTGGGCAAGAAACAGGTATTTTTGTGAACACAGTAATGCAAAATATCCATAAAATATGAACTATGAGAAGGTGCAGGAGCGCTCTGGGTGCAGGTTTTTCCAACCCAAGCCTACAAATGAGGCACCTACAATTTTTCTAGGGGAAAAAAAACAAGGCTAAACAGACCTTTGCCAGCTTGAAATGTTTCAAGGAGATTGGTAAAGCAAAAAAAAAAAGGTAATTGCAGGAAAAAAAGCAAAACTCAGCTACCTATGAAAAGCAGCCTTGCAGGTTAACACAGGAATCAATTGTTAGCAGCTCCTGCCCAGGCACACGTTGATAAATTGGAGATAAAGGATAAATTGCAGATAAAGACAAAGAGAAAAATGCTTAGTAGGAAGAAGGGACTGACTGCTGAGAGAAGAGCAGAACTGATAAGGCAAAGCTTGGTTAAAGGAGAGCTCAGGAAAGGGGCATAAATCCACCTGTCTGTAAGCTGAATACCAAACCTGTACCAACAGCGGGGTTGTTTGAGTTGGATCACTGCAAAATTGGGTGATCTGTGAGGGAAAATGGGGAAAAGAGTTCACTAGAAATGCATGTGGGGAGTGGAAATGAATTTTCTCACTGGTTTTGATTGGCTCTGATCTGTATTAAACCCCTTGCTCCAAATGGCTGCACTTAAAACCTCTCAGTTCACTGTTTTTAAATGCCATGTTTTGACTTTCTCCTTTTTCAAATGATGCTTTAAGATTTCATGTCGTTACACTTTACTGCTTACAAAACACTTTTGTGTTCTTGAACTGGTGTTTTTGACCTGCAAAATGTCAGGGAGGAGGGTTTTTTATACGGTGACAAAACCCAAATGTGTTTCATTTCCAATCAACCTTGAATAATTTCCCTCCCCTCAGTTTGGCAACCAAACAAAACAAAACAAAAAAAAATATCAATTATTCACAGAGCTCTACTCCTGGGGGCACAATTAAGAATAATTGGAAGAAATTAAGCAAGAGAGAATGGAGGCTTCAATAGCAGGGCGAGCTTTTCTCCTGGTGAGAAACACAGGCTTGATCCTGAAAGTCACCGAGTGTCACTTGTGAGATGCTCGGTCTCGTTACAGCATCCCCTGGGAGATGCCAGCAGTGCTGGGGCACTGTTAAATATCCTGAGAGCACAGTTCAAAATCACACTGGCTGGAAAAGCTCTCTGGGCCATCGACATCCGGGTGGTGTTGTCCAAAAAGGGAGGTGACACCCCAAAAGCATCTCACTTTCTGTCTCTGTCTTGTACCACTCCTTTGGGCAGCAGCTCGTTCAACACCACTCACGCAGGGCTCTAATTTCTGTTTTTGCAGAATCATTGCTGGAAGAAGTCAGGCAGAATTTTTGGAGTTCCTGGATAGGTGTAAAAGGATATTTATATTTGAGAAGCTTCAGGCTGGGAGGGGTGCAGGGGACTGACTGCGATTAAACCACAGAACTGTGGGATAGCACATATATGTCTGACAGTAGCAGTATATACAGCTTATAACTACTGAGTGTATCCAATTCCAGCCTTTGGGATTGGAACTTCTGGAACTCCCTTTGTGGTTGGAACTAGATGAACTTTGAGGAGCTTTCCAACCCAAACCATTCCGTGATGCCATGACACACTCTGACCTCCACACATCATGGTTACCTGAGTTTTATTCCTGTCATTTCCTTCCTTTTTCCTTTTTCCTTTTTCCTTTTTCCTTTTTCCCCTTTCCTTTCCTTTCCTTTCCTTTCCTTTCCTCCTTTCTTTAATTTCTCTCTCCCCTCTTTCACTCTGCCCCTTATCCAAACGCACCCCTGTGTGTTTATACTGGAAGATAATGGACTAACACAACATTCCCATGCCAAGTGTGTGATTTACCAATAAAACTTCTACATTTTTGTGCACCTTCTGACTTTTGTCATTCCTTTTTAACCATGGGCATGTTCAAATCTTGCCTGCTCCCTTCCCCTCATGGGTGGGATGCCACAGGAGGCTGTATCGATATTTTGTGGTGTTTTATTTTCAGCTGGGAAGTCGTGCAATAGGAAGGTGAGCATTTTAGGGAAGACTGCTACATTTAGCACCAGGTTTTCCAGGCAAAACAGCAATGTAAAGAGCAAAATCCAGTTTCTTTGACAAGGCCCATTTTGCAGACAGGGCTTTGATCGGCATTAATTATATTTACGGTCTTCACCGAGGGAATCTCATATGAGGTTTTCCATTATTTCGTGTGGGAGTGACAGATGCCAGGTCTCCAGCTCCTTCCCCGCCTTGCTCAATATTTTTTCCCGTATTGTCCTTCCATCTCCTGGAATCTCAGAGCAGTGAAATGATTTACGAACATGCACAGCAATTTATCAGCTGCTCCTCTGCCAGACCCATCAGAGTCTTCTGAAAGTTGTCTGAGCTGGCTGATCATGAAAAGGGGGGGACTTTGGTGGGTTTGGTTCTTTATTCCTTGATTTACTAAACCACTTATAAACAGTGCTGTCATCACTGAAAATATGGAAAAACCTCTTGTCATTTTCCAGGATGGAAGTGTTTAGGGAGCACTTGTGATATTCTGTTATGTTGTTCATATTGGTTATCTCTGTCTCCAGCAAAGGTTTCTACTACTAATAGGAATTCTGTTGCTCTAAATATATTTTAAATTTTCTGTGACACTGCTTACAACGGCTTTTGCCCTCATGTCAGCAGCTTCCCTTGACAGTTAATCTCAGATTTTCTTGGTCATAGAAGTTGCCCTTTATTTTAATTTCTTAAAGTTTTAAATTTTTCTCATTCTTATTTTGGCTTGGTGTTTTTTTTTCAATTTCCATTTTTCTTTCTCTCACTAAGATGAGTGATCAGTTTATTCTTATTTGATCTTGACTTGGTGGGTTTTTTGGGCTTTGAATCTATATGCTAAAAGAAAATCTGATTTTTTCCATTCCTATTGTATATTCCTGCCTTCGTTGGCTCATCATTTTCTTCAGCATTTGGAAATCACCCTGTTGAATGACTAAGTGAAAATATTGCTGCTTAGGCCTGCCCTCTATTTATCCTGCATATAATCAGGTTGTGACCACTGGTGCCTTAGCAACCTTCATTTTCTAGTCCAGTGATTAATTCATTTTTAGTCATCATACCCAGATCCCCCAAAGAGTTATCTTGCAGTCTGTGTGACACATTTTCTTTGAAAATTCGGGGTATTCTGGTGGAAACAGGCTGGGTGATATTAAATTAACAGCAGAAGTGCAGACACCAAGAAGGAAACTCCCTATATGTTTAAATCAGCACTTCACAGAGAAAAATAAAAATGGGAGTAAATGGGGAGTTTTGAAGCTCTCACGGAGGGTGCTTAGAATGGAGGCCAAGCAACACAGCAGAAATACGGCAAAAATAAATCAAATCTTCTTCTCAAGTGGCCCACACATCAGTTCAGGGAGGTGCAGGAAAATACTTCAGCAAGGGAGGTGTATTTAATAAAGATGTTCCCAAAACATCTGGAAAGCCTTTTCATTTCAGCAAGCTACGGGGACGTGAATGTGTGTTTATTTGGTCTGCCTCTGAGCATTTCTAAAGAGCAAACATTTAAGAGTCCATTTTAAGACAAAATCCATCTGTTTCTCCGACACTTTCAAAAAACAGTTTACTTTCTCTAAAATTAACTTGTCTGACACATTGTCATGCTTGGTTACCACAGCAACAGCGGCAACAGCTATGCCACGGGATATTCATTTTATCTGAATTTTCGCCACCCAACTTTTTACTCGTATGTGTGTATGGAATTCAGAGCTCTGCACCGAGCTCCCAGCCAGCTGAAAATCCCCTTTTTTAGCTGACAAGCCTCAATAAAAATGCCCAAACCGATATTTCAATCCTGAGATTTCGTTTTTGATCTCGATGCAAGCAGCAGGGTTCGTAGTTCCCTATAAACAAAATGTGCAGGGGTCTTTTCCTGCTGAACCCCCAGATTCACTGGGATTCACACCCCAGTTCTGACACCCCCACAGCACTTTTGTCACCGAAAACTGCAAGAAAACCAAAAACTCTCCAACATCATCTTTAGTGTCAGAGAATCAAGGCATTACTTTACTTCTGGCCACGATGGTGTTCTGACCAGGATGTGCCGCAGAAATCATTTCATCCACACACAGCCCAGGTGTGCAGAGAAGATCATTCCATGACACAGGGATTTTACCTGATTTCCCCCAAACTTTATACAGTCAAAACCCACAGGGATTCATTGGTTCAATGCTCATTGGTTCCAAATTACAGAGTTCTGAGTATTTGGTTTCCTATTGGTTACAGATTTTCTTTGCTTCTGATGCTGATTTGGTCTTGATTCATTGGTTCTCTGATCAGTCCTTTCCTGGAATAGGTGGCTCCCACTGTGCCAGGGGTGTTGTCTTGTCTTGCTGGCCCTTGCTGGCTGTTCTCTCTTGTGCATCTCCTGTGCTGCTCCCAGTCTGGTGAGATGCTGAACTCATCAGGCCTCCACCCGGTTCATTCCGTGATTGTGAAGTCTGACTGAAGTTAAAAAAATTTTAAACTTAGTGCATTTTGCAACAATTTGATCGAGACCATGGGACTGAGGAGGTAGGAAAAAATTTTTGTGACATCACAGCAGCACAGATTGGAAAAAAGGACATTTTTACTGGTGTTTTCCCAATACATTCACCTGCTTTCCCCACTGGAAAACTTCAAAATGGAATTAGTTCTGACAGGGTCCATTTATAACAGGAGCTCAGAGGCTTCATCATTATAACATCACCATTGTAACAGTGTAGGGAAACTGTGAATTTCAACAATCTGCCTTAAAAATAGGTGTGAGATCTTTCTTCATCCCCTCCTCCCCCTGTAATTTGCTTTGTCCCCAGCAAAGCAAACACAAACTGATCTTCTCCTGGTCGTTTTACAGACCTGGAGATTGCAATGCGGGAAAATCAGGAGGAAAAATCTGCCATCGTTTGTAAAGCCTTGGAACGGGGAGCTTGAAATTTCATTTAAGATGACAGAGAAGTAAAAGGTACATTCAGCTTTGGTCTTTCAAAGCTGTCAGTCTGTTGGATGGCCCTGGAAAGCCTCAGCCTGCAAGAACTGGAGTTGAAAAGAAAAAAATCAATAAGAAATTATGCTGGCAGTATCAGAATCGATAATTATTTGAAAGATCTCTTCCTTGCCCAGGAAAAGTGCAAACCCAAGGAAGAGAGGGGCTTGGGCAAGCTTCCCACCACAGAGGAAGTGGGGGGAACTGGAAAAGCTCTTTAGATCCCAGGAAACTCCATCCATCACAACTCGGAGAGCCTGCCAGTGAAGTGCCAGGAGGAGGGGCTGTGAATTAACACCTTGTGCATAATTTACAGACAATGTTAAATAAATGCTTTTATGGCTTGCATATTGTAATGGATGTTCCAAAGTCATGTGTATTTTTTTGGTGACTTGCATCAATTTTATCAAGGACCATAATGTTAATGCAGGCTACCAGAATGAAAAAAAAATGTTAGAAAATGTTGTTTTGCTCCACTTACTGATCAAACCTCTGCCTGCAGCAAAATTACTGAGAAAGCCCATCCTCACAAAGGGTTCATCCTCTTTGCCAATCCTTTGTGCTCTGTGAGTGATGTCCGGGAGGAAGATTGGCATTAGATATCAACTAGGACAGCACCAAATCGCAGAACAACTGCCAAATGGAATAAATCCTGTTCTTATAGCGAGCAAACACAAGAGGGTGGTAGAAGCTTGTCCAGAAAGCTTTTGGCTGTCATGGAAACATCGGAGGCTGGGGAGCTGTGGCTCCGATGTGCATCCATTGATTGGTACCTGTTGTTTGGAGGGCACCTGCGTCAGAGGCACCACGGAGCTCCTCATCAGCATTCCAGGGAGGAGACAGACGGGATTCAGGGGGCTCATGCTAAGCAGTCTCCTTCGGCAAGGCAAGGATGATGCTCTGTCTGAGTGGGGACCAGGGAGACCAGAGCAAACAGCCAGAAGTGAATAAAATGGAAAATAATCACAGGCAAGGTGTTACAGAAGGGAGGCATCACTCACAGGAGAGGGATCCCTTCTGGAAAGTAAGCGCTGCCCACTTCCAGTGCAGAATGGTTGGGAAGGGTCTCCCTGGGATGCTCGGCCATCACTAAGTGACAACTTGGCTCTTCTCTGCCACTGGAGCTGACAATACAAACGGTTTTAACTCCATGATATCCAGCTGGGCCCTTCTGAAACCAGGCTGGAGCCAGAGCAGGAATTCAAACACCCCAGGTCACCCAGCCAGCTGCTGTTACAGCTGGATCCCCTGAGCACCTGTCCCCTGCTCCAGAACCCAGGGAGAACTTGGGTTTTTAACATCTCCAGCATCCCAGCTGTGCTGAGAGCCTTAGTTTCAAATGTTGTCCAGTTGCCCCTTGAAATTAAATGTTGTCCCTTCAAATCCCAGTTGTGGTCACAAGACCTTTCCTGTAATGTAAACGGGGGGTGCCTGATGCCAGCGAGATAAATCTTGGATGTCCCAAAGGATGCTGCGTTGCCACTGGAGACGCAAACAACGTTGAGTCACCACAAATTGTGTTGAATTTTAATACAGTAGACAAGGGGGAGATTGGGTGCTGGGATTAAAGTCTGTAGCCAGTGCTGTTTTCCTAAAAAATCAAATTCTGCCTGATCCATGGGAGGAAAGGGTGGATCTCATCTGACAGGAGGGAATAGAATCCCACTGCTGACAGCAGAACTCCCCTGTCCTGCCCAGCCTGGGCTCAGCCCATCAACCTTCCCCGCATCCCAAATCAGGAGAACATTTGAAAATGCAGCTCTAATTTTCTACTTGAGAACTTTTTCCAGCTGGGCGCCTGTCTCAGTAGTTTTTTCTTCTCGACTTCAGCAGCAGCAGAACTGCAAATCGATTTTATCAGGATTTAATTAAATTTGTGCTTTGACCTGCAATGCAGTGCAATTCACACGAGTGAAATCTCTGATTGCAGAGGGGCTGAGCATAGACAGGGGGTTCGTTATTGGGACCTTCTTGCAATCAGCAGGGCCCTGCCTGTCTTTCTAATTTATTCAGGACAGTCCTGGGCAAATGAAATTGCTTCTCTGCCTGCAGCCTGTTGGCTTCAGCCTGAACGTATGAGGCAGATTCAATAACATGTCCAAAACCCCAGATAATCTGCACCAACCCTGGAGTTCAGCCTGAGCTTCCCAAGGGAAGTTCGTCAGTGTCAGGACAAACACCAACACCGCTCTCCATGGCAGCATCTCCTTCCCCCGTGTCAAACTCAGGCAGGAATCAATGGATGTGAATTCTCTGGAACTGAGATTTTGGTTTTGCAGTGCAAGCCATTGACTCCTGCCTGTTTGCAACAGTAATTAGCTTAATTACCACCACTGCAGGATTAAGCAGACACTTTCAATGTCAAAATAGGGAGGTTTTTTTTAAAAATTGAATTTTATATTATAGCTGTATTCAGACATGACAGGCATTCAGTACGATTCACCTTAATGTGAATGCAGCAGTCTGATTTCAATGCCAAACTCACAGAATTCATGTCCTTATGCTTCTTTTTTTTCCTCTTGCTTTTCAGAACTCACACCACTGCACAATTGTCTGCCCTTCCTTTGGGATGAAGCTTCATTTTCAGAGGGGAAAGAAGTTTCTAATCACTGTGCTCACCCTGGAGTGCAGAGGATATTTCCAATCACCTGAGCCATTGGAGGCGTTCGGCAACTTGAAAAGCAAGGCTGGTGCCCTGGGGTGGATTCCACAATCTCTGGGAAGATAAGCAGGGTCCAGGATCAGATTTTTCCAACCTGATCCTATAAATTCAGTTCCCTGATCCTATAAATCTCTGTGGGACTTGGCTGCCCCTGACTAAGCACAGCTCACTGGGCAAAATTATTTGCAATATTATTTATTGCAAAATTTAGTGCTAAAGTCAGCCCCAGGGTTCATGGGGTTGATGGATGGGCATGGGCTGATAGGGAAGTGGTTGTTTAATCCTAAAGTTTTTTCCAGGGAACACCTTTGGATATGTGACAGCTACAGAGGGAATCTGCATTACATTACTATAATGTCGTTTATATTGCCAGTATCAACCAAAAAACGAAATGTAAGAACAAGAAACACCACAAATGAACATTAATACATTGCATGATTCAGTTCAATGATTTACTAATATTCATAAATACTTTTAAGAAATAGTCATGCTTTGTCTCATGTAGCTCATTGATTTCACTCCAATCCTTACAAAGCATTTGGAATTTCCACAGCATTCCAAGGGGAAAATACGATATTGGAGAGCTGAAAGGTATTATCCAGCAGAGCTTTTACTCTCAGTCTCTGCTAACCAAAGAGAATGTGATTTGGGAGGATGTCTGTAAATTGGGAACTGGGAAGGAGCTTTATATGGTACCTAAAGCCAACATTTTCAGACTGTAATGCTGTATTATCTGCTGCAATATGGATTTCACTGACCAATTTCAGGCATTTCACTTTGAAAGCTTTAGCTGAAATGTAGAAAGCCCAGTCCCAAGCACGGTTAATGAAGAATAAAAAAAATCCCACTGAATAATTCACAAATGTTTTATGTACTGAATGAGAAAAAAAAACTTGTGCAGTGCAAAGTGAAACAAAAATGTTTGAAGAGTGTTGCCTGAGAAGTCAATAAAAATACCCAGTGTTTATCCAATACCATTTAATTTAATAGAATTCTTAATCAAAATAAACCCTTATATCATTCTGTACATAAAGGCACTGAAAATTAAAATTATGCTGGGACATAGAACCTTACCTTGATGTTGGGACATTTGTAATTTATTTCCAGCTTGTCCCTAAACATTGGCTAAAATTTAATGCCTTTGTGCTTTAGCATCTCTAGCTATGAAATCACAATAAAATTGTTTCTGACTTACCCATTTGAAATTTTATTTATCAATGTGTTTAAAGGGTTTTGGGATCTCCATGCAGAAAACCAAAATATTTTCACTGTCATGGTGAAAACCCCATCCTGCACATTCCTACCTGCTTATATGAAGTACAGGTGTGGTCATCTTGGAAAAAAATATTTTTTAATGTGTTGTCTTGGTGTAAATGGCTCTGCATGAGGAGCTGAGCACAAATTTCTGCCATTGCTTGGTTTGGCTGGGTTGTGGACAGGTAAAGAGTCATCCAGGGTTTGTGATCTTGGAATCAGGGAATCATAGAACGGTTTGGGGTAGAAGGGACTTCAAAGATCATGAAAGGTCATCCAGCCATGGGCAGGGACACCTCCCACTGTCCCAGGCTGCTCCAAGCCCCATCCAGCCTGGCCTGGGACACCTCCAGGGATCCAGGGGCAGCCACAGCTTCTCTGGGCACCCTGTGCCAGGGCCTCCCCACCCTCCCAGGGAACAATTCCTTCCCAATATCCCATCCATCCCTGCTCTCTTCCCAAAGTAGAAGACAAAATTTGTGGATAATTCCTTAAGGACAGCTCCCTATGGATCCATACCCCACGGGACCCACTCATGCATTGCAAACCTGGTCACTGTGTTCCGCGTGTTTCCTGACAATGGATGTTTCCCACGTGTTGAGGATTACTGGTGTCACTGCTGTGGGCTCGAGAAAGGCTCTCAGCCATTTTGTAAACTTCTTGTGACAAGTTTGGACTCAAAACCTGCTTAAACTCCGCATCTGTCACCTGTGAGTGATTAAACATCGTTCAGTCCCTCGATTACCAAGGCTATTTCACTTCCAGGGAGTTTCTGTTTTCCTTACTGAGCACACTTTGGGCTGGAGCACTTTTTACCTCAGAGATGAGATTTTGTTAATGTTGCTCTTCATTTCCCTGCTGACTCTGGGTGTTGGAGCTGCGGCTCCTCATTTTTTTCATTAAAACAAGAGCTGAGCAGGTCCATAACAGTTTTAAATGCATCAATACCCTTCATGTATTAACACTCTTGATGTGTTAGTGCTCCTGATGTATCAGTCTGCTGGGAAAGTGGTTTAGGCAAAGGACAGAATTAATTCTTGTCTCGTTCCCACATAATTTAAACTGTGTTTTCTGTGATGATGCCTTGTGTTTGGCACTTGTGAGTGCTGTGCCCAGTTTGGGGCTCCCCAGTGGAAGAAAGAGTGGTGAACAATAGTAAAATCCAAGGAAAAGTTGAAGGAATATGGTGTGCTTAGGTTTAAAAGGAGGAGCAGAGGGTGGATCACTCAAGACACAGAGGTCTGGTGCAATCCAGCCTGTTCTGGGATGCTGTGATTTTATGCACCCTGAAAAAAAAAAAAAAGGCAAAGGTTGAACATCATCAAATAAAATCACAGAATCGTAGAATTGTTCAGGTTGAGAAAGGTCTGCAAGATCAAGTCTGGCTGTTAACTCAGCACTGCCAAGGCCACCCTTAACTGTGTCCTCAAGTGAGATATTCACGTGGTTTTAAATCCCTCCAGGGATGGGGACTCCAGCACTGCCCTGGGCACCCTGTTCCAGTGCTTGACAACCCTTCCCATGAAGAAATTTTCCTTAATATCCAACCCAATCCTTACTCAGTACAACTTGAGGCCGTTCCCTCTCCTCCTGTCCCTGTTCCCTGGGAGCAGAGCCCGACCCCCCCGGCTGCCCCCTCCTGTCAGGGAGTTGTGCAGAGCCAGAAGGGCCCCCCTGAGCCTCCTTTGCTCCAGGCTGAGCCCCTTTCCCAGCTCCCTCAGCTGCTCCAGAGCCTTTCCCAGCTCCTTCCCCTTCCCTGGACTCGCTCCAGCCCCTCAAGGTCTTTCTTGTCATGAGGGGCCCAAACCTGACCCCAGGATTTGAGGTGTGGCCTCACCAGTGCCCAGCACAGGGAATGGTCAGCAGGTGAGAACAGCTGCAGGTTTTTCTGCAACTCCAGCTTTATCTGTGACAATAAAATCACCAATTCTATGTCCCAATTTCAACAACTTCAGTTTTCAAGCCCACCAGTCTCTGTTTTTATTGACATTCCTCCAGCTCCATTTGCTGACCAACCACCACATAAATCTGGGGAAATAATCAAAGAATAATGAGGTAAAAGTTATGTACATTTCACATTATTGTGGCTATGACATTCTTAGAATATTCAAGCTGGCTCTGCCCAGTGGAACAGTCCAGTCTCTGCTTTCCAGAGTGGATCCAAGCACAGCCACACTTTCTGCATCTCTGGAAATTTGTAGCCCAAACATCTCCAGGTTCAGAAGCCATCTGTTCCTCACCTCCAGCCCTACACAGCTCCACCAATATCCCCTGGTGTTGCAGAATGGATAAAGGAAAGTGAGTATGGAATGGCTTGTGGCCAAGGAGATGGGGAAACAGCGTAGTCAGTTAGTTTAAGGATGTAAACCGAAGGACACTGTGTCCTTCACGAGGGAGCTATACAATAACAAGATGTTTTTTAGTCAGGTAGGAATGCAGAAGGAGGATGGGAAACGAGAAAGTTGGCAGTAGCAAAGAGAAACATAAAGGGAGGGGGTTGACTTGCAAAAGCACACCAGTAGCACGCTTGGGTTACAGAATATGCATGGGCACATTATGGGGCTTATATTAAGGCATGTAACCGATCAATAAACGAAGCTCATTGCTAACTCACACTGAGTCGTCTGAGTTATCCCTCCGCAACACCCTGGGAATGGCTTTCCTGTCCTGCCCTGCTCTTCAGCAGCTGCCTAAGGCCTCTTTTCTGCTGGAAGTGGGAATGAAGTCTCTGCAGACACCACAGCTGATCAGTTCCACCTCAGGCCCTACTCACCAAACTATTGTACTCATGAGGGAAAGGGGGATCAGGAAATAAGAGCTGTACCTGCCCCATCAAAGCACTTCTCATCCCTCTTTGGAAAGGGGGTGCCAGCAACAGCGTCCCTGGCTGCAGGATTGCTGGTGGGAGGGTGAGATGAGAAGAGGAAAGGTGAGAAAAGCCAGGATACAATTTGTTCCAACCTCTTAGCTTGAGAACAGAGGATTCAGAAATACCTGTGGCAACTTCCTATAAACTAAATAAGTTCATTACACTGCAGTCAGTGTGAAAAGCTCTGCAGGAGTCACCAGGTGAATGAGCTGAGGCAGACTGGCTCACAACCATCCTCACATTCCCATCCTGGCTCACCAGCACGGCTGTGCTCCCACCAGCTTCACATTCCCATCCTGGCTATCCACAGCACGGATCCACCCAGCTGTGCTCCAGGAAAATTGCTTCAATTCAATCCAGAGATCCCAAACCCAGCACTGCCACCCAGTTTCGAGGCAGATTGTCCCTCCCCATGTGTTGTTTTTATCATTCCGGGAGGTTATCACAAGAAAGGACTTTTCATGAAAACACAGTTTCTGAACCAGGCATGTGAAATAAGTGGACTGGCACTGGGAATTGGGATCGATGAGGAGCTCTGTAGAGTACAATGGACAGGGAAAGGAAATGTGTCTCTGTTCCGCTGTAGATCAAGGGAGTAAGATATTGATTTTTGCTCCCAGCACAGTATTGACCCGAGAGGGAATTGCATTTGGTGACAGAGTGCAGGGGGCTCGGACCTCTCTTTGTATGACATCCAATCTCCAGTGAGTTATGGAATATGAACGGGAAAGTGGGTAACGACTACTAAAAAATAAAATAAAATAAAATAAAATAAAAT
>VYZT01026599.1:0-16429 GCA_013400735.1 Pomatostomus ruficeps
ATAGTCTTCTACTCCAACAATTAATGAAATAACTAAAGATAATAAATGTGACCAAAATAATCAAGATTAATTTCTGGATTATTTATGAACAAAAAACCTACAACTCTTTTTTATAATGAAATCTGGATTGTTGTTGCTGTACTTAAACTATAATTACAACACAATTTGAAGCAAAATATTTTATAAGGTCAGTAGAGCTATATTACAGACTACATTTTCTGTCTAAAATTGCCATTCAGACATAGATGATACTGTCTAAAGTATAGTCTATGTATGAATGGCAATGAGTTTATGTTTTCAACCACTGTGAAACAAATAGTTTATCTTAACTAAGTTAGTGATAATTTTTTGATAAAAAATATTGCAGACCTATTTCTTTTTCAGTTTGTATAGCCTCATGATTCAATTTCAAGCTTTATTGTGGAAGTAGAAATAAACTTAAAAAAATAGAGAGCTATGCAGCTCATTGCCTTTTCCAGACTTGGTACCTCCTATGTGATTTCTGTGCATTTTATGGATCAGTTATTTGTACGTAGCTCTGAAGATAACTGACACCAACTTTCAAACTTTGAAAAATATTAAGCAAAACAAAACCAAAACTGGATGCTCTCATAGTTTCACAGAGAAAAACATGCAAGGAGATACAGTAAAATGTTTTCACTTTTCATCACATCATGCCTCAATGAAGTCAGAAATTATTTGGGGTGATGCAGCATGAGGTTACTAGAATAAAAGTGAGTACCTTCATCAAGTTCTGTGCTATTACAACTGGACTGTTTCTGGTACGTAAGCACAACTAAATATCTCTGTTGTAAAGTTCTATGCATAAAGAATTTCTGTCTTTCTTATCATAGGTTACATATAACCCGTACCTTCACCTGCGTCTCACATCTGTGTACTCCATAGATAAAGAGCAGTTAAACTCTTCATCTGTGTAGATACACACTGCCATTTCCTATTCCCAAAGCTAAATGCAAATGCTTTCTTCAAAGCAATGTGACCTTACGAACAAAAATAATCAGAATTTGAAGCATGCTTTACATAAAATGATTTTCCACAGTTGCAGTACATATCCATGCTTTTTGTAGGAGTCTCTGTGGCTAATAATGAGCTCATGCAGCAGCTCTACAATCAGCTGGACACATGAACTCTTTAACCTCTGCCTAATTCCTATTTTCAGAAAAAATCCAAACACTATCACTTTGTTTGATACCTTTTTTTTTTTCCCAAAAAATTTCATCAGTTAAAAAAGTTACTGGAAGGAGCTCAGAGGCAGAGAAATTCACACACCCCAGGCTGTGTCTGCATGAATGTAGGTGCAAGGGTACTGTGTTCTAGATCTGAGATCAAGTACCACAAACTGCTTCCAAACCTTTCTTATTACTGTTTGGAATGCAGCCCAGGCAGCATTAACAGGAGCTATCTAATATGTACTTCCTTCCCTTCTGTCTACACAAAAAATTCTCCATAAATCTACTGGACAGTCCCTTTAAAGTAGAAGAGATATCAGACAAACAGATTGTTGCTAAATAAAAAGCTTAGGAAAATAAGACTTAGAGTCAGTATAGTCTCTTCAAACAGGAGTAAAACTGGCAAGAAAAGCATCTTCCTTCACTGCCTACACTCTGTGCTCAGGAGGGAGGAAAGACGACTGCAGCGGAGGTGTTTTCTGTCCCTATTTTAACTTACTGCAAGTGAAAACCAGCATGGTAACTGCTGTGTCCTGAACTGACTCGAACATCCAGAAACTGTCACCAGAGGATGTTTCTTCTCTTGTTCATCACTTGAATCTTGAACTGTAAAGAGTGTTAAAATGATCACTGTGTATTTTATTTCAAGATTTGAATCTTGAATACCATTTTTGTCTATTGGATTTTGGAAAATTGATTTTGAGCACCAGAGCAATATTCCATGTCGATTAATTAAGACACAGTGAAACCATTTTTGAGGATTTTAAAATATGCTGCAGCTATTCAGGACATATAGTTACAAAGCCATGTTTTTTCCATAACATGGAAACAAAGGTAAAAAAGAATTCCATCATGTCTTTATTAAAAAATAATGAGTTTTCACGTTTTATTTTGTGTACCAAAACTGGTGTGTTGGAACTTACAGTGTGTTGTGGTTTTGGAATGGTGGTGCCTAGTTTAGTGTTCTTATTGCAACACTCCAAAGCACGCGCTGCTTGCTCACGCGCCCTACCCTTTCTCTTCTTCCCCTGTGGAGGGATGGAAAGGAGAACTGGAGGCACAAAACGGAAAGGTTACAGGTTGAGAGGAGAACAATTTACTGGAAACAGCAATGAGATAAGACACCAAGGGTAACAGCAACAGTGTTAATGAAAGGGTGTACCAGAAAGGCTCCCCAGGCGGAAACTGGTAACGGGCAAACTGCTGCCACTCTACGTGACCAAAGAGACTCCCGCACTCCTCCCACATCAGCGACGTGAGGTGGTATAGAATACAACCTTCTGACTACTTCAAATATTCACCCTGTCATGGCTGGAACCAGCACAAGATGTTGTCCTGAACCTTATAAATCCAGATACTTCTTGAGGAGCAGCATTCTAGATGCTTCAAATGTGTAGGCTGTCTATTTGTGTTCTTGTTTACTATGGGATTAAAAAAAAAAAAAGAAAAAAATTGAAGCTAGAAGGAAAAATTGAAATGTTAAATGCATTTGCAAATTACCACTACTTTTCGTAAATGGTTTATTATTGATTTTACTTTTAAAGGTAAGAATAATACCTGCAAACTAAATAGACATGACAGTAAAATATACATAGAGACAATAATTTCATAGAGCAGGTCATGGTTTGGGGTTTTTTCCCACTTTGTTCTTTCATTGAAATGTTGTTCTTTTGTTTTCCTATACATTTTTCACTAAAAACATACATCCCTAGCTCCCTGAAGTACCCAGAAAAGATAATAAAATGCATCAGCTGCAAAAAACCTGTCACTTCTAGTTGAAAATCTATTATCAGTTTCTATAACACTTTTTCTTGTAAAAAGAAAAAAAAATCTTTCCACATCTCCCAGGTACACCTTTGTAAACTATTCTCAATAAATTTTGTATTTAGCACATTGCTGTCTACAAAGAATAAATGAAAAATTCTGTATATACACAAGCTTGATACTTTAACTATTTATCTTACAGAAAAAGAGAACAAACCAAGGAAACTCCATTATGCCAATTAGCTTCTTACAAACATTCTCACCACAGCTATATCTTGCCTGATTATTCAAGAGAAACAAATTATTTCTTATACCTCCTTGACTAATTTATTTCTGAATTCATGATCTGTTTCCAAGATGGTAGTAAGAATACTTTCTTCCGTGGATTTTTTCTTTATTTTTTGGCACTTGTGAATTTCAGGAAGGTTTTCTGCTTAAGCGGGTTGACAAGGATTTACGTCTCATAGGGATATAATATCTTTTTCTTCTGTAATGTTCTTGGGGAATAAAAAGTTCTGTTTGTTTGCAAAAACAAAGACAACACATATTTTGTCCACAGCTTCCCCAGTTATGTCGTTGAATATCAAATTATTATGGTGTCTCCTCAAACTATAAGCTATCAGTAGCAAGTCCTTCATATATTGTGTACTGTGTCATGTATTAACAAGTGTTTTGAATTGTTTCCTAGAGAATCTATGACTGTGTTTCCCCATTTGTTGGCAGGTGTGCATATTTTCAATAATGACAGGGACCTGTCACTTTTTGTAAAATAGCTGGTATGTTCTTGTTATTAAAAATTAGAAATTTCTTCAAATGCTAAAAATACCTGTGTTATACACTGGAAGACCTTGGCCTATTATTCCTGATAAATCTTTATTTACTTGGTTTTCTTAAGAAGTAATCTGATGTTTAAGTGTACACAGTCAATAGTTCCACATAAGCGATATATGCTTTTTTCATGCTGGGGCCTGATTTTGTTCTCAATTAGTTGGATTATAAGTGTTGAAATAAGTAAGGAGATGGATTAAAGGGAGGAAGCTTTCCAGTACTCTGAAAACCATATTATTATTTTTTGTGAAAATTGAAGTCACACTGCTCTGTGCACTCTGATTTTAGCAAAATTCAAACTACTTTGAAAAAAGTAAAGAGAAAAAGGTATCTGGTGACCATGGAGGTTTGCCTTCACAAAGCCATTTTCTTGACCATTTTGTTCCTGTTGTAATTGTTGTTATTACTGCAACAAATTAATTAGTGAAAAAAGACAGTTCTCAATTTCACAAAGGGAGTTTCATCTTGTTCAATTATTTGGAGAGCTTGTTGAGCTTCTTGGGCTTTAATGATCCAAGAATATAATTTTAGTACAGAGGCTGAAATCAGAAAATTAGAGCTCAATGGACTGTTTCAGAAAAATATGAGCTGATCTGAATAAGCCACAATTAATTCAGCTGAATAAAACGTAGGTATCATTAATTTAAGTGTTCTGGTTTACACTCCTGCAATATTCATGCCACACGCTAGCTAATCCCAGCTCTCCCCCACACTATTGCACCACAAGCTGCAGGTTGGCTGGCACGGCTCTTTCCTCAGCTGCCACAGCTCACAGTTCTGCACCTTAAGGTAACATGAAATGAGTGCCAGTGCAAGCTGAAATTCTGTATTGTCATTTGTGTCTGCCCCAGGTGGATGTTTTGACTCTTTGGCTAACTTGGACAGCAGTCTGTTGGAGAGCGTGGGCATGCAGGAAAACATACTGCTCATAAAGCTCTTGCAGAGATTGTCTGAGGTTGTGACTGAAAGCCCTTCATGCAAGAACAGGTTGACATTTGCATTATCACATTACAGGTGCACCCAAGAAAGCTTTATCATCCTAAAAACAGCCTGCTTATTTAGGGAGGAAAACAGCCCAGGGAAGTCAAACAGGCAGGATACTGTTGGTACCTTTGTTGAGCAGGCAAAAGGTCTCCTTTGTCTGTAGTGCCGTCTCCATTCAGAGGAGAAATTTGAAGATAATGTAACCGAGATGTTTATTTACTTGGAAAATATATTGTAATCTCATGGACTGAAATTAGAAGTAATCAATAAATATTCAAAGATAACCATGTTAATTATGAAGTAAGTTTAAAGTAAACAATGTTGAAAGTTAAATATATTTAAGAGATTCATTCCCCTTTCATTCTTGCACCTGTCCCTAGGTAGGTAATACAGCATAAAAATAACAAAACCTATGTAACTAATGATTTTAACTGTTTTAACAGCTATTTATTCCCTTTCAATATGACACTTTGAAGAGTGTAATGAGAGAAATACTCACAATTTGTCGGAAAGTATCCTATAAAAGTACCCTATAAAAGTATTGTAGAGGCAAAAACATTAACCTTAACAAGATGTTTGGGAGATTCCCTTGCAAAATAAGCTGATGTAAAAATTCAGTTAAGAAAATAAATTTAAAATAGCTCATATTCAGTATGTCGAGCAGTCCGTAAGAGGAGAGGGCTCCAGCCTCATGATTTCACAAATTCCCCATTGTTGGTGGAATGATACTGGAGCTTATGTCACACTGTCATCTGCTTCCAGTTTGATATGTCTGGCTTTGGGCCGATGGTGTTACAGCACATTGTCTATTGAATCCTTTTTAAGTGGGGGTCTGAATGACCATGCAATAAGAAGGAATTGTCAGGAAATGGTGGCTGTCTTCTTGGCATCCTTGAATTGTGATAGGAATGGAACTCCTATGTGATAGGAACATAATTCTTAATAAACAGGAATGCAAACCTATCTCCATTAGCCATGACCCTTTAAGTTAATTCATTCTTGAGAAGACAATCAGGGCAATTACTAATTAGCAAAGAGTGATACACACACGAGTCCTATGCTGTTTGACAAACGTGCTATATATGTAACAAATGCCACTGATTCCATGTTTATGGAAGCACATCTACTGATATGAATTCATGCATCTCTCTCATGTTTTGATTCTGCAAAAAATTATCATGTTTCAAAAGTTCATAACTGAAAACAATACATTAAAATTTGTATATTAAAAAAATCGTGTATATTCATGCTTCAATTGAATGCAGCTTCCCAAAGCACATGCATATAATTATAAGGAAAATATTGTATATAAAACATAGTTGATGTCTTGAGAGACAGTAAGTATAGACTTAACGTTACTGCATTCTTTGGTTTATGTCTCATTCTGAATTGTGCCAGTACAGCCTGCAAATGAAGAATGGGCTTTAGCCTTTGCAAAATGTTTTCTCTGTGTCTGTTGGAGCTCTAAGATGTGCAGTTCAGCAGCAGCTACTGGGAAAAAAGTTGTTATGCTTTGCTCATACTTTCTTGCCTGAGGAGTACAGAAGCCTCTCAGAGTGGTGTCAACAGAATGGCTTTCAAGTTAATTGAAAAGCATAGTCAATCTGCTTGGTATTTCTGTCACAGAGCAAAGGGTAGAATTCCACTTAAGCAAACCTCTGTAGTGTTTATGCATGGTGTGTTCTAAGTGTCATGTCAAGCTCTAGATGAAAAGTAAACAGAAAGGTAAACAAAAAGGAATTCCTTAGAAACAGTGCATAAACATTCTAATTAAAAGCATTACCTGCAGGACCTTGACAATGCGGTGCTGGGATGAAGCCTTTTAGGGCTCCAGTTAGGCAAATTCAAAAGTGTTCAGTTGACCTTGATGAATTTGTTGTCATCCTTAGATACTTTTCTAGGCTGCTAGCTAAACAAACTCCAATGAAGTCACTCACAGGATTCAAACACCTTACTGATCTCTTCAGCCTGAAAAAGTCTTTTATCTTTAGCATTTTAGGGCAACTTGGGACTGCTAATATATGATTGCTGAGCTACTTTCCATGTGCAGATATTTTGAATGACAACGAGTAAGTCATCTGATCTGTATAATTATTGAGGTACAGTGTACCTCTGTCTAAAATTGTCTGAAGAATAAATATACTTTCATGTCTTTTGAGGACTGCATACTGCAACCAGATGACCAAGAATTCTTTGGTAAAATTTACCAAATAGCAAAGCATCTGTTCTCTTTTTACCCTTTTTGTTTCCTATCTTAAATAATCCAAATGATGAGTGTCATACTAAATATTGTAATTTGAAATATTTATTTTACAGCCTTCAAATTTTAAGGTTATTCTATTTGTCTTCTACTAAAGCATGCTGTGAACACCTTAATTTTACTTTTTTTTACTTATTTTTCTGAACTGTAGTGAAAACTTCTGCTTTAGTTGTTCTGCATTTACTTTTAATTCCTGTGTGTCTTTTATAAACAGGAATTGATCTTTTTATGGCAACACACGGTCAGAGTTCACCTCAGGAAAGTTCCACCTGTGTGTCTTAGCCCACTAAATCAAATTCTATAAACTGACAAATGAAACAGTCTTTGTGACAGCAGTGTATCTACTGTTTTACACATTCTTTTAAAGAGAGGCATAAATGCAAATAATTCAACTGTTTCCTTTACTTTATTAACAAAAGTATTTATTACTCTCATAAAATTTTGAATACCAAGTACATTATTGGCTTGCCTTATCTCTCCCATTCTGTTGCAGTGGATGCTCTATATGTGAATCCTAAGTGAAAAATAGTTTTAGTTTAAGTGACTCTATGGCGAAGCATGAAAAAGCTGGAAATATTGCACAACATTTCTGGACACTGTTAAATGAAATTTTCAGGATTTTTGCATTTTGCAATACACATAAGTATGGGAGAAAAATGTGTTTAAATTACAAATAGAATATAATGATTACAGGTGCAAATATATTGTCATAAATAAAATTATGCATATGGGTCTTAGATATATGACAACAGGAATATGCATGTACAGTGTTGAATGAAAAGAAATTGACTCATACATTTGTCCTTAAACAGTTTTAAAATCTTGAAAATTGACATGGAAAGCATAAATGGCTAAAAGCATTTGCTACCTCCTCCCAAAATATGGTGGGTGTCATCTATCCATATTTTATTTGAACTTGACAGCTGCAGTAGAAGGTCTGGATCACTGCTGTTATCTTTCTAAGGGAAAAAGAGATCGTGTTCTGGCTGTTTTATACACTATACTCAAGGCAACAAGCAATGGGCTATGACACAGATCGATAGAGAACATTTTTATTGCACTCACCAATTGTCCTACAGTGCGGAAAGCTTTATGCAGCGCAAAGGTATTTATAAAACAATAGGCTTTGAAATACTGCTTTTGTGTATCTGTAGATACTCTTATTTTTAATAAAACAAAATTATTATTTAAATAAAAATGAAACCAAGAGTAGTGGTGATATTTCTTATTTGTCTGGTTATTCGCAACACACAGAGCAGTTGGAAGTGCACTGTCTTGCTTTCACCAAATTGAGAAGCTGTTTTATCAAGGTAAAGCATATATCATCTCCTTACCAGAATTTTTACACTTGCCTCATTACCAAATAGGTTTTATAGATTTTGCTAGCAATGAGTCTCCTTAGAATTCCTTCAGAGTCTGTGAGGAAGAAATTTATAAAAGCAAAGCCTTACAGACTTTTGTAAGGATTCTTTCATGTGCACAAACAGTAATAAACTAAAGGAAAGAAGAAAACCTGTAGTGTAAAAATTTAGGTCTACATGACTGCAAGCTTGTACAATAAAAACAAGCATAAATCTTGTACTGAGCTAAATGACAAACTGTGCTAATGTCATTAGGTCTGCATAGTGAATATGATGTGTGGAATTCATAAAGCTCTCCATAGTAGCTCTTTTCAAAACATTATTTGCAATCTCCAAATAAAGAATACTCCTGTCACAGAAATAGGAATTATATTCACAGCTGTGCAATTTTGAATGTGTAAAAGACTTTATAGATTGCGGTCCTTACATATTGATGGTACCTAGCTAACCCCTAACATGTTGCTCTTTAACTCACAAGGCTTAGATGTTTGCTGCAGTGCCTGAATAAATGCAGCTTAAATGCACTTGTAACGTTGAATTTATTAAAAACTTTATATGGGCATCACCATTTTTTGCACCTTTATGGCAGCTTGAGTTGCAGGCAAGGTCAGTGTCAGAACAGCGAGGGAAACTGCCACACCCAAGTGAAGGATATACAATAAGATGACAAATTAGGATATTCAATGATTTAAAATCTGTTGTCATCAACATTTTCATAGAAGAACCTGGGGTACTCTGGATGATTTTCCTGTGCAACTGGGTTCATAATATTTGCATTTTCATAATCAAATTTGAAAGAATAAATGAATAAAAGTAACAGTGACATTTAATTTAAAAGATGTAGAGAAATTACTGCAAAGGCAATTTTATGTGCATGTCTCCAACATGATAGAAAATTTGCTCTGTCAAAACTGGGGTTATGAGGAAAAAATGACATTTTCTAAATTATTTGATATAACAGTGAAATATAAAATGCAGTCAAGTTCTGACAAGAAAAAATGCTGATGAAGGAAAAACTGATGTCTTAGAATCTGTGTTCTCTTTATATAAAGTACTGATAAGGTAGACAGGAATTTAACAATTTTCATTATTTTAACAGTGAAATCAAGGATTGTCAAACTGAATTCATGAGAAGGAAAGAGTTCCCCTAGTGTATATGTGTGTTGCGGTGTGCTATGGCCAGGTTTCGGTTTCTACCATGCCCAGGTAGAAACTACTACTGCCATCTGCCCCCCTTCCTCCCCTGGTATTTGGTTTCTCCCCCTGGAAGGCTCTGTATGCCCCAGTATGCTGCAAGCCCCCCAAATTCAAACCCCGCATCCCTACACCACAGGATATTTTGTATCCTCCCCCACCCACTTGCGAAGGTATCTACGGAACTGTGAAACGCCGTGTCGGTGCTTCCCAGTACGAACCTGGTGACCAAATAAAACATCTTGGGAAGCCTTCCTCAGTGCACCTGGACCACTGGTGGGTTAGGCGAACCCTGCAGGACCTTCACCAGTCCTCCCACACCCCGGAGCAGCCGGGCCAGCCCCTGAAACCACGGGTGGGTGCCCGGTACCTTTGTCGGCGGTACCGCAGCATATGTGCATGTGTGTGTGTGTGTGTGTGAGAGTATTGTTCGCCTGCTGCCACTGTTAAGCTTCTAGTCAGTCAATTTCTGTTGATGTTGCACTGTATGGACACAAACACATGTAGCTGACCAGGCTGAGGAGCTAAAAAGGAGAGCTAAAAGAGAGAGCTAAATGAGAGAGCTAAAGGAGGGTTCAAAAAGAGCGAGGGCAGAACTTTCTGACTTTTATTTATCTGTTCTTAGAAATTACCGTGGATTGGAGGTAGAAATTACCACTTCTCAATCACACTGGTCAAAAGACAAATTTATCATATGTCTCTGCCTAAGAAAATAGAATGAAAACAACAAAGACAATTAGCAAAAACATAACTGTGTTTACAACAGCATGCGTGAGAAAGTATTACAACAAAAAGAAACATTGAAAAACTGCAAAACTCAAGACAACAAATTTCCACTACATTTCCACTACATTCCTAGACATACAGCTCTCAAAAAGATAACCATGTTTCCAAAAATTCCTTGGCACGTTTCTGTATTGTGAGTCAAGAGGAAAACAAGTTCTGTTTATCCCAGTGTACATGGACCTATGTGCTTTGGAAATATTTTTGGGTGTTTTAAATAGTTGAATTGTGTCTTCAACACTAAAATTTGGTTGAGATGTTTATAGGTATTTTATATAGGATTTGAAATCTAGAGCCTGGTATATAAAAGAGTAAATCATGTGAACTTCTGTGGCAGGGATTGAATAGTCTCAGTTGAGAGAAACTTGGGAGACAGACTATGAACAGAGTTGAATTTCAATCAGAAACCATGAATTCAGCTATCCTGGGAAAAATTAAGTATCACAGAAAGGGTGTACAATTGCAGAGAATATGAATTAAGGCTATTGCTCTGGACTAGTATTATTCAGATAGTGGTAAATTTATAACAATTTTTTTTACATTTGTACCAATTTTTTACCAATAAATATAGTTTAACCCCTTTAAAATTGTGGCTAAGCTTTCCATGGTCACTGAGAGATCAGCTCTGATGCAAGTGCATTCCACAGGGAGAGTGTCATAACCTTTGGGTTGTGTTTTCTGTTCCAGGGAAAGCCCAGGGGGTGCTGAGCCCTGCCAGGAGCCAGCAATTTGCATGACAGTGGCTGAGGAGGCCTGGCCAGGGCCAGGAGCAAGTAATGGTGGCTGACCCCCACACCATCAAAGGTCAGCCCCAAGGAGCGTGAGTGACCAGGAGCACCATGACCAGGGCAGACAAACCAGCCATGGCTGTCAGCCAGGGCGTGGTGCTTTCTGCCGGAGGGTGTGCAGGAGTGTGCCTCTTCCACTATTCCACCGACTGAGTGGAGCCACTTGAAGTCCACATAACCCTGGAACCAGTCACCATACTGTGACCATCTGCACTGGCCAAGGGCACTTACCCTTCCCAACCCCCAAAGCAGAATGCTGAGCGCTTGTCTGAGAGACAAGGCTGCCGCTCCTACTGAGGGGTCTGTACCATCTGCCCTGGTGGCTGATGACTTCACCCAGAGGGAGCTGCTGAAGGGAGAGGCTGCAGTGCAGACCTCAGACTACGGGAAGTGCCAAGACATTCCTCCTGGGACAGGGATAGGCAGCAGACCTGCCTGCAAAAGGTGTGCCCAAGTGAGGTACCTCCTGTTGCAAGTGGCTGAGCTGCAGGAGGCAATGAGAAGGCTCTGCAGCATCAAGGAGGCTGAAAAGGAGTTGGATAGCTGGTTCCAAGTGCAGTCTGCAGTGCACCCACAGCCCATGGCCAAAAAACCAAACCCTCTTCCATCAACACACACAGAAGGGAGGGCGGGCAGTAATGTGGAATTGCAGCTTGTAATGGCCAGGAGCTGCAGGAGGGCAGAACCTCTTCACCACTCTGCAAACTGAAAATCAAAGACCTGTCACAGCAGGAGAGCCACTGGAGCTGAGTAAGGCAGCCCAATCTTCTCCCTGAATAATAACCGGTGCAACTAAGGAAAGGTGACAGGTCATAGCAGCATAGCAATTCTCTTCTGAAAGGTACAGAGGAACCTATTTGCTGACCTGATGGACTTCCTGGAGAGCTGTTCTGCTTACAAGGGTCTTGTATGAGGGATATCATCAAGAGACCACCAAGTCCACTACAGTCTGCTAATAGCTGATGCTGTTTTTTATTTTACACTTCTCTTCAAGATACTTTTGTACTGCAATGTACTTTTTTTAAAATGCAATATTACTCTTGTTTGCTTGTTAGGACTGTTCCCTAACACCCAAGGTGTTAGAATTCATCTGACTAAAGAAATACCATTCAGCAGACAATGTAGGTTATGATGTTTTGAACATTTAAGTGGAACAGCTGCAAAAGGCTGCAGTTCCCATTCTTTTACAAGTCAAATGACCTTATATTCCAATGCAGTAGCAGCTGTTTTCCACTCCTGAGCTGAAGACAAAGTATATTTTTCTCAGCCATGCTGTATTTGTGCTCTGTCTGGTATCTAACCTAGTTAGATTTGATTGACATCCACCTTATTGGAGAAAACCTTGCACTTAGTTTAAATTTGCTGTAGGCCAGGCCAGGTCAACTACAGATGGTTGCAGAGACTTTCTGCCTGAAAAAGTCACAAGTCAAAACTGGAGCTTAAACTATTATTCTATAAAGTTGATGTACATCCTTTACGTTGGAAAGGAAGTGCTGGATGTTGGCTTGTGACAATGGGCAAGATGGTTTATTCTTTGAACAACCATGGAAAATTTAAGCACAATTAAAAAGAGATTAAACTATGTTTACTAATATTTCTTTGGTAACAGATATATCAGCAATAATGTATAGAATCATAGAGTAACTTGGGTTAGAAAGGACCTTAAATATTTTTTTTTTTCAACCTCTGCATCATGGGCTGGGACATATTCAACTAGACCAAGTTACTCAAAGTCCCATCTGTTCTTGCCTTGAATGTTTCCAGGAATCAGGGATATACAACTGCTCCCAGAAACCTATTCCAGTGCCTCTGCACCCTCACACACAAGGGTTATATTTAAATTAAATCCATCAGTTGAAAACTATGCCCCTCATCCTTTCACTACACTCCCTGATAAAGCAACTCTCGTCACCATTTTTATAAGCATTTTTAAGTACTGAAAGGATGCAACAGGGGCCCTGAATAACCTCCTCTTCACCAGGCTGAACTACCACAACACTCAGCCTTTTTTCAAAGGAGACCTACTCCAGCCTTTGCTCATGTTCATGGCCCTCCTCTGGATGTGCTCAAGCTGATCCATACCTTTTTTATGCTGGGGCACCCAGAGCTGGATGCAACACTCCAGGTGGAGTTTTCTGAGAATGTAGTAGAGAGGAAGAATCACCTCCCTTGACCTGAAGGCCGTGCTTCATGAACCTCATCAAGTCTTCAACAAATGAAGAAACCAAACTTCTCATGTTTTCCCATATTCTATCTTGAAAGTAATTCTTGTCATTATATTATTATTTCTAATGTTCCAATACTGACTTCTAATGTTTTCTGCCTTTGTAGCCTAATCTGAAAAATGAAAACTTCATTAAAGGCGGAGAAATTTTGTAAAGAGTTCATCAAGAAAACTCCAATTATCAACATAAATCAAGTGAAGAACTGCAAAGTTTGAGTTTCATTTCTGTTCTTTAAAATGTATATATATTCCCATTTAGGTGTGCTCTATGACTTAAGCAGCAGTTTATGGGAGAAACTTTTTGTGTTGTTTTATCCCTTTGGAACAATATTACCTTGTTATGGAGAAAAACATTTTATTTTCACAATATTTCCTATCGTCTTTTTTCATTATAAAAAAGTGCTTGTAATACTGTATATTAAAGACAGCACTTTTATTTTTTTTCTACAGCATAATATGAAGGAGAGCTGTGTCAATCTTCAATACTAATTTCTACAATGACTTTATGCTGAACAGCTTCTTGTAGCAAACAACCTACAAGGAATGAGCAACAGAAGTTGATGGATTCATGTCATAATGCTAAATCAAAATACAAGGCAATGGCACAGTACACAGTTAAGAAATTTATATTGAAAAAAAGCCAACAACAAACCAAACCATAACATATAGCACAATATTTCAGCAGAGCAAAAAATCTCTTTTCAATTTTCGGTCAGGCAATGGTGAATGCAATTTCAATATGTTTATTGATGTACACATGTATGACTGATATCCATGTCAGAAGAGTAATTCTTATAATAGATTCACAGAATATGCTTTCTTTTAAGAACTAAAAAACAACAAAACAAAAATAAATTTCTTATGAGATGTGGAATACAGACACTTCTGCATTCATTCTATACCATAAATTGTGTCTTTCTAGGTATTCCAAAGTGACTCTAAAACAATAAGGATTCAAACCAATATCCTAAAGTTCTCTCAAAATAGAGACCTTCATTTCTCATTGCACTAGATTGTGTTGCAGTTTGCCTTGAAGGAAAAAGGATTATATGCCTGGGGATTCTTGAAGATGTCAAAATATTAAAAGTATCGCATCTTCTGCCTGCACTAAGAGTTTTCATAATTGGTACAAAGTCAAAGACATCATTAATTTTTTCTATACACAAGGGTTCCACCAATATTTCACTGATATACTTTGAGTTTAAATAATCAATAACTTTTCTCTGAAATCAATTGACATTAATATATCCTTGCTTGTTAATGAACATGCTAATATGTAATCATTCATCTAGATATTTAAAGTGTTGCTGTGGAGATAAAGAAGATTATTAATCCTCAATAATGTAAATAAATTCAGTATGAAAATATAATGCCCTATTAGCAACATCACAAGGAAATAAAAATCTCATTTCTGTAATTTTTCTTGTAGCTTCAAAAAGTGGTAATGGGGTAAAATAAGCATTAGAACCTAAGGTCATGATTCTGCAAACTCTTTCATATATAGAGTAAATCATCATTAAAGTACATGGTAAAAACTATATTTTTTTTATTTTTAATGACTCAGAATGAATGAGATTTATTTTGATGATCAAATCCTGACAGTTTTAACTAACAAGACCCCATATCCTATAAGTGTTACAATTAAAGAATGAAAGAATACGTGCATGAATAAATAAATAAGCTGCATAAAAAGGCCAGGGTTCCTATACAAGCAAAAAACTGTCACTCTAGATACCTATGAAAAAAATACTCTCATCATACAAATTGTGGAACTCTAATACAAATTTTGTCAGGCTACTCTGTATGCAAAATGACTACAGAATATGCAGCACAATTTCCCGATGTCGATAGGATATCTGCAATGCAGATCAGAGGAAGGAAATTCTGCCTGCATTGACTATATATATATATATGTCAATGCATATTTATGTATTACGTACATGCCTCCTTGCAAAGAGAGCATCTCCACATAAATACAGTGTTTTTTATTTTATCTACACTTCTAAAAATAAAAATTGTGGTTTGGCATGTGTCCACTGCTATAATCTCTACTAATAGTTTCTATACTTAGGTATTAAAAGCAGGGTAAGTATTCTTCTAGAAAGCTTATTTGTTGAGGGGAGACATATTCTTTCACAGCTTCCATTCTTCACCAGCTATTTTGGTGATACCTGAAGCTCCCTCTCTCTGTTTCTATCTATCCATTTAACTACCTGCTTTAGCTCTCACATATTCAGGGGCAGTAAACTTAAAATTATTATTCACTTGACTTACCACAAGGTTTCAAAGTTAAGGTGCCAGGCAGTTGTTTAAGTTTCTTGAGTATAACTATGCAAAATTAATGACATCAAGTAGTAGATTAGTTTTCAGGATGAGTCAAAGTCTAAGCCTGGTTTAGATTTGATTTCAATGGTTTTCATTAGAGTGGTGGCCTGAAAAAAACCCCACAAAACTGCAAAGTAAAACCCAACAAAAAAAAAAAAACAAACCATAAACTTATTTTTTCCCCCCAGACTTTCTATTCTCTTACTGAAAATTAAGAAATGAATGGTTCTTCCTGAAAGTTAGAACCTCTCAGAAAAGAGAAAAGGCAACTTTTAATTTAGTTAACATCCGAAGTAAAAGCTACAGCAGAGGGTCAGCAATCTTTCAAGTTTGCTGTGTCAGGCTGCATCTTTTCATCCTCAAACTGGAGCCTGAATGCAGTGGCATCCTGAAGATGCCTTGCCTCAGAGGAAAAGGAGTCCAAGTGTCTTAATTTCTGTGTTTTTCTCTGGGTGAGGCAGCAGGCCCCAGGGTTTTTTGCTGAGTGTGGACCTCCTGAAATCAGGAAAAACAACTATTTCTCCTAGATGCCACTCTCCAGGTATTATGCTCCAGTGATGGACCTCCTGCTTTACATTTAAAACTCTGCCTCAGACAAATCCCTCTGTTCTGTCTTTGGCACCCAAAGTGCCTGCCAGCAGCCCTTGCTATGTCAGCTACTTGAAAACTCTCTCACCCTTATATTTAAAGGCACTTATGATGCCTGAGAGAGGAAGGCTACCTAGAAC
>VYZT01026600.1:0-37251 GCA_013400735.1 Pomatostomus ruficeps
ATCTCTGGCTGAGCGCAACCTTACACACCCAAACAAATGCTCCATTAGACACCCATAAATCACAGACAGATATGTTACACGGGATGGAACTAACAGAGGAGGAAAGAGACCACCGCACACTTACACGCTGGGTAATCTCAAATGCACTGAAGTATTTATTATGCCATTCATAAATAAAAACATAATTAAACTATAACTAGCAGCAATAAACTAGAACTAAGGGGCTGTTCTGGAAGATATTTCAACTGCATCTGCATTCCTGCCAGCACGAACAACACCAAAACCACTGACCACCTCAGCCTCAAACAAAGCAGTGGTAATCTCACATCCATAGGCATCACTGACATCTACAAGACAGTTACTAAGTATACCTAAGCAATTCATACAAGGCCAAGAATGACACAAATGATAATGTTCCCTTTTGGGATGAAAGGACTTTGTAATTAAGTAATGAATTAATCCTGTTTTGACCATTTCTTGCAAGTTTTGGACCATTTTTCAAATTATTTCTTTTGCTGAAATCCTGAAGAGCCAAGCTAAAATTTAATTTCAAGGTTAGTTTTTATTAGTTCTAAGCAGATGCAGAGGGGAAAAGTTTAATAAGTGAAAGTGCATGAAGACAATGTAATCTTCACAGACTCCTCCAGAAAAATAAACTGTCATAAGCTTCCTGAGATGTCGTAAGATATGACACTAAGAAGTGGAACCAAACAGAGAGTATGAACTTTGTTACAGAAGTAGTTTAACTTGTAGCTTTTAGTAATGCCAAGATTTAGGGATGAGTAAATAGCAAGCTCTATCCGGAAAGCAAACCAAAGGGAGATGATTCATACTCAGAGATCGAGGAAAGGTTTAAGAGAGCCAAAATAAGCCAAGTCAATTTTGATTTTACACACATCTTTCTGATATCATTGTAGTTAGTGCTTCTAAAACAGCTATTAGTTTTCATAGGGAATATCTTCATTTGAATCTCATGCAAAGAGAAAGAAAAGGATAACCTACTTTATCCCAGAAACCTCCATTGGTCCACCTTTGTCCTAATTCCATTGCCACAGAAGAGTTGAAGATGAAACGGCAGGGATGACAAGTCCCACTATGATCTGAGGGCATGTTTAATCCCAGATCAGAAACAGAAATCTGTATCTTTAATCATGCATAAAAAGTAATTGTTATGTCTTAAAGATGCTGGAATTCAAGCCTCTTTGTGACAGTGTTACAGACACACTGATGAAAGCAGTGAAAAGTACAAAAGGAGATATTGTTTTAACGTTTCTCAGCTCTAGGTAAAATAACAAACCGGTAGCTACTGCTGAAATTAAGAAACATTGAAACTTCTCTTAAATCTGTAAACAATCCAGGAAGCAAGCACTTCCATGTTTTACATATTCCTTAAAAAAAGCTTTTAGCTTTTAGCAAGTTAAAGATAAGTCAATTAACTATTCAAATTTCAAGCGTTTAGCATTGATACATATTTTGCTGCCAAGATCATGTAAATTATATAGTGGCCCTGTTAAGAGCAAAGGTTAACACATCCACCTGCTGAATTGTGAGCAAGAAAAATTGCAGATAAAGTGTTTTGGAAAATGCAGTTGTGTTCCCCTCCTGGAAACAGGAGCAAAAAAATGAGTTCCCTGGTTCCAGATCTCCCTGGGTTTAAAAGCTAATGAGGTTTTGATTTTTAAGATTGGCATAGCAGCATGCAAACATTGGGGCAAGAACAACTGCAGAATGATGAAGTACTAATTATTTTGAAGCCACTATCTTTTGTTGCCAGAGACAGTAAAAAGTTTTGATTCAGAGAGAAAACGTCTTCATGGAACACCAAAGGAATAGCTTCAGGAATTCTGAGCTATCCCTTGAGTGGCTGAACTACTAAAAGAACCCTGTTATTTACAGAAGTACATCTTTCCTTGTGATATTTCTTATTATGGAGTGGCTGCTGAAGCCCACAGTAGTGATAAGAATACACTGAGGTGGCACAATCCCTACAGAAGTAAGAACTTTCCCATCATTAGAGCCTCATCCACAGAACTCATTCCATTATGGATGGTCATGGAGAACCCCTGCAACCTCTTTGAGACTCATTAATCCCTCCCAGATCACTTCATTTGTAGCAATAGCAAGTCTTGTTCTCAGCAACAAGCACAAAGCTGTGTATGTCCAAAGCAACAAAAAGCTACTGAAGCTGTATCACCTGTGATAACTATCTGTCCAAAATTATTTGGGTTTTCATTGTTAATTTTTTCCAGAAAAACTTCTCTGCAATACCAGTTCTGGGAAAGATAAGAAAATGAATGCAGTATTCAAGTGAAACATTCCTAAAATGTTTCTAACTTTGAGGAGTACAAAACTACATACTGTAAGTCCTTTCTAATAAAATATTCAGACAGAAGGTTTGAGTGATAGCTGGGCATGCTGGTAATTTTTTTGGAAGGAGACAACACTGAAAAATAAAGAAAAAGGTTAGGGGATGTAGTGACATTTTATTCCTCAAACTGAGACTTAGCTTTAACAATTTCAACCATGTCATTAACAACATTCTTTATTCTTCAAATTAAAATGTTCATATAAACAGAAATTAATTTTATTATATTAAGCACCTGGCAAGCATTTATTGACTTCAGCACAGAAGGGTTTCAAATCCCACCAAAGGGGAAAAGATTAAGCCTAAGGTTAAACAAAGCAAATTCCTACCAGCTGTCCTTTAAACAAACTCAACAAAATGGATTGAAAAATAGAAAGCTGACCACAGAACATATAAATTTCTTTCAGTTTTAAATATTTGAAATTAATCTTTGGAATAACAAAAAAGAAGAAGCATCAAAGGAGTAGAATAGAAGAAACAGGAAAGTAGAAACCACTTTTTTAAAAAATGTTGACTATCATTGGTACCCTTTATATTGCCTTCTACATTTGCTTACACTTTATTTTTTTTAAATAGTGAAGGTTGATGGAGTATAATGAAACAATCAGGGTTAAAAGAGCCCACATTTCACACAATATTACTTTTGTCATTTTGCTCCTAGGTCACGGTCAGAGAGGGAAATGCTGCTCCCAGGATCTCTTCATAGTCTCAGTGGTCTCCCTAATGGAGTCATTATAGCCAGTCGAGCCTGACTGCAACACCACATTGAGAGGAGGTGTTTGCAGTCCCAGCTGACACAACAGGCTCATTCTGCTCTGCTCGAGCTGAGCTTTTCACAGCCTTCCTTTGCCAAACACAGCTCAAGGCTTACAAACAGAAGGGCTTGCAGTCCTACATCTGAAAAATACCCATACAGCAGAAGTGGACAATGTGATCTCAAATGTTATTGCAACTCAGCACTGCAGCTCTAAGTGTGCTCAGAAAGAGAAACAGATCAGAAAATACCAAAGTGTGTTTTCTAAACCCCTCAACAAAACAATACACAACTTCTCAGAGAGAGTGGGCCTTTCAGCAACACAGACATCAGCCTTTCATGGTCAAAGCAAAGGAATACACTGAGATGCCACCCAGTCGTAGAACTTGCCTAACAGCTGCACTCCCAGCCTCCTCTCAGAGGTCAGCAATACCCAAGAGCATTCACAGCCTGCAAATTCCTTTTCTACAATTAAACTATCTGAAAAATGTATTAAAATACCAAATAGTTATGAAATTGCAAAAGTTACATTTGTATGTAATCATGTTGCCTCGCTGGGGTTTTAAGTAATGAAATCTTTCACTTTTACTTCATAGTCTTCCTCACCCAGATTCCTCTAAGAAGCTGCAAATCCTTCACATGCACCCTACAACTGTGTAGTTATATACTATGAGAATTTACATTAAAGGTGAAACATGACATTTTTCTTATATATTCCTGCATCTAAACTATCTTATTATAAACATACCTTTATACATGTGACTAATGATATAGAAAATAAAAAAATCAGATTAGGTGGAAAAACTTCCAAGTTCAGGTTATAAATCATGGCCTTTTACTTTTTTATATTAGAAAAATACATCCATTTTACTGCTACTTTACAAAAATACCCTAATTTTATTGCTACTTTATAAGACATTCAAAGGTTATGCTATTCTTAAATATAGCAATCGTCCAACAAAATACTGTCCTTTTACTCATAAGCCTTTATCTGCTGGTTGCAGATGATATCACATTCACTTTTTAAGTAGTATTTAAAGGTCAAACCAATAAGGCATAGAAAATGTTGAACATCTTGTACAATTCAAACAAGGCACTGCAGAAGCCACAGGGGGGTACTTGCTAAAATGATTGAGCACTTTTTAACATATTTATTCAATGATTACCAGGGGCACAATGTAATCCACTTTTGATGGAACCCCTCAGGAAGGGAAGACTCTGCTGAAAATTCATAAAAAACATCTTCAGATGCTTCTTCCTCACCTGTGTTCAAACCATGTGAAGGAGAAGATATAGCTCAGAATATACCTAAAATACAGTTTATTATATAAAGATGCCTGTGGCGGTGATGCAGCCCTTAAATGTCATTCCCACTGCACCGCCAGAATCACCAGCCCAGCCCACATTCTCCATGTGGATCAAGGGAGAGGTTAGTTGGAACAATGATTCCCCTCAGGACAGTGAGCCTGAGGGGGATGGGGAAGGTGAGGCTGGGGAAATCCCCTATCTCACCTGACTTTCCCGCCCTTTGTTCCCATCCATCAAGTTTCTGTTCCACCCCTTTCCCCTCAGAGATGTTTTAATATTCATCAAGTTACCTTAATATTCATACATTGCTAGAAAGTTCTGTTTGCCTGTTATGTTCATTGGTTAATGTAAATGTGCTCCCTCCCCTGTTCAAAAATTATTGGGCCCCTGTCATCCCTTGTCATACTCCTATTGGTAGGAACCCTGGATCCTCCCCTTGTTCTGTCCCTCCTACTCCCTTTAAAACCCCATGTCATGTCTGCTCCTGGTTCTTCTCTGTAGCCCCTGTAGGCCGTTGAGTTGTATGCCCCTGTGGCTACGGTAAAACTGCGGTGTTCGCTACATGAGAGTCCCTCCACTTCTTTGCTTCCATTCTGCTACTGTTACAACTGCTGCTGCTCCTCTGGCACAGGAGTGACAGCCTTAGGTGAAGCATCAACAGACCTGCAGGCAGCCAAGCAGGTTGGTCGAGCGGCCAAGCGCTTTTCTGTCGCCTTTGCCATCCAGCAAGCAAGTGCTCAAGCAGTGAAAGTGACAGATGCCCAAGCTAACTTTAAGTTGCTTCAGGCAATAGAAACTTCTAGATGAGGAAGGTGACCAAGCTGGGAAGCTCAGGGGCGTCCATGGGGCAGACAAATCCCATTAGAACCTCCCATGGGGAGATTTTTGGTGTGCTCTGAGCATCACTGCCAACATAGCCAGTGTCTTACACAGGATAAACTTTTTAGCTACACACATAAGCAACTCAGTCTCACTGGATAATTACAACTTGGCTCTGATTACTATCAGTTTACCCCCAAGGAGCAGAAAAGAGAGCTAGGAGAAAAGGTTCATTTTTCCAGTTCTGACTAGTGCAATTTACCAACACAAGCCTTTAGTCAGTCTGTATCAGATGTTGCTGAGGATATTTAATCCACATGCAGAGGTAACGAACAGGTAGATACTAAACTACAATCCTGTTCCTATTTGAGATTGTGTGTGCATTTTTTCTTACACTATCAATTTGTCCAGGTTAGAAAGGACTTTATGGGAGCACAAAACCTGCTACTCCAAGCTGCTCAGGGCTTTATCCAGACCAGTATTTATGGTCTGCTGTGCCAAGTTCTTAGGTGTTCAGGGTACAACAGCAATCCCCAAAGCCATAAAATCCTATGCACATACACTCCTATGTGCATAAAGGGCATTAAATACGTAGAAAAAAAAATTCAAAAGAAACAGTGGCTCAGAAGGGTGTTTTGAAGCCAACACCTACCTGTGTAAAAAATAAGGCTTTCAGTTCTTCTGTGATGAAACATTTACAGCAACTTTCTTTCTCCCTGCATGAATAATTGCTGTAACTTATAAGCCATTACCTGCAAAGTGCCAGACATTTCTCTGCTCTCACACACACGTAATACAAGAGGAGGGAGGCACAGACGTGTGTTAAGAGACAGCTTCGAGGCATCAACAGATTTTGACTGCCAAATATTTTCTACCATGGTGGACTGAGCCCTTGTCTAGATCCCAGTAATTCTGGGCATCAACTCTATTTCAAGGTACCAACTGGGAGAGTGCTTAAACACAGCTTTTTTCAAGTCTTCCTTTAGTTTAAACAAATGCTTAAGGCACTGTTCAGAAACGCATTCACTTTTATTGGTAAGATAATAAAGAAAGCCTTTGTGACAACACGGTTATGTTCCTCACTGAAAACTTATATATGGAGGAAAAAAGTAGAGCATAGTAAAAAAACCCCAAACTTTTAAAGCAAAGTATGACTTCCACTATTGGTGCCACATCAACAAACATTTCAAAGCACACATGTATGCTGGATTTACTAACACTAATGGAAGTGCGGGGACACCTGTGCCTATAACAGATATTTATGCATGATACTTACGAGAATTTATATTATATCAATGTATTAACATAATTATATATATAAATGTAAGTGATATTTATGCACTCAAATACCATTACCAGAGTTTGCTAACAAAAAGTTGACTTTTTGTTAAAGTTTCCCCTTGCTTCAGGGAAGAACTGTCTCCAGACAGATGGGTTTTAACACCTCCTTAAAAATCCCTCCTAGCAGGGTCTTTGAGAATTTCTGTTGAGTAATATTTATCAGTTTTTGCAGACTCACCTTTCTGTTTCTGGAGGATCCTGCTCTGAGTTTGATTGATGGAGTTAATTATTTTGCCAGCATTATCTCACAACTGCAGCACAACTTTCTGCTTAGCTTGTTGTTATCATGTATATTAAGTTGGTATTGACAGTCCAGACAGCAAAAAAAGGGGAATTTTCACATTCTCAGAATGTTAAAATATATTTTAAAAAATTTTTCTGTCTTCTTCTTTGAGACAAATTCTCTTTCACAGAGATCCTGCATATTATATTTCCAGTAAATTTTAAAATAGACAAACCTCCATCTTGGGGGAAAAAAAATCAGAAATAGTTTAACCATATAGAGATTTGTTAGCTTGCTTGGACTGAATGCTTGTGTGAGTGGATGTGTCCAGTATTGAGGACATTTTGCTCTGAAAACAAAGGTATTCTGTGATCTCCTTCAGTGAGTAACAGATTGATTTTCTACTCTAGACCTCATCTTCTTTCACCCAGATCCTCATTTCAATTGCCAGCCTGAGCTCCATGTGCCCTCAGGAGCTGCCATACTACTGCTGTCACCAGCTCCTGCTACCAGCAAGGACCTTGAAAGCCACAGGAACAAGACAACAGCTTTTCCAATGACTAAGACTTAGCCACTGGGCAGCACAGGACAAAGACAATGAACTAGAACCCAGATGCAATTAAGATGCACAGCACACATTTTGGGTAGTGACTTAGGTCAAAAGGTGTGAGGAAAATCAGGATAATCAACATAATGTCATTTTGGAGGTGTTTCTTCTGGGATCCAAAGGATTGATCAACCCATATATCAGATGCCACATGTACAGAGTGGTCCAAATATATCTAAAGTAACTACAACTTTTGTTTGAAAATCAATAATAAGTAACCTACACTGGCAGTTTTGCTGTGCAGTAGCAAATGACTAAGGCTGATAGTTTCTTTTAATTTTGACATTTTAAGAAATGGATGGAGAGTCACTGGGATTAGTTCTTCCTTGCAAGATATCCCCAGAACAAATATCCAGTACCTACCTGAAGAATAATCTCAATTTTTATACTTTTAACACCTAACTCCGTGTTTACAAGACTCCACTCATTTTAAACAATTAAAAATGGCCCAGCATTTGAAATACAAAGCATGCTTAATGCTGTGGCAGAAACCTCCTTAAAACAGATAGGTAAAACTTCACTAAAGATACACAGAAGAGGTAGAAACAGATGAATATTTAAGATACAAATCATGAGCTGTACTTCAGTGATATTCCTTTTAGCCTTCCCTTTCACTACAAAATTTATAATAAAAATCTTTCCTTTGACAGGCTTATAGATATTAAAGATGGTATTAACAGCTACTTTGCAAAATAAGAAAATACATTAGTGAAAGAGCTTTTAATCTCTTGTTACTGTTAAAATTTTAATCCTGTTCTGGAGAAGTGACATTCGAAGAGACAGAAGAAACAGCATAACAAGACACCACTTCTGAAGAAGCAGAGAGAAAAAAGATGTTCTGATCAGCCACTCCTGGGCCTTTTGTCTGTTTCCACCTTTCAAGTGCTGAGAGTTTCTCAGCAGTACTGGAAGGAAGAGAAAAGGCAACAATTGAATTGCAAATGTAGTTTTTCAGGTGTTTGACTTGGTTTTCTCGACACAATGCAGATATTAGCATCGTTTTCTTCTCTTAGTAAGTTCTCTCTGGCTTTGTCAATAAGGTCATAATATCTTTTAGAAAGAGGAGATGGCAATTTGACTTCTAGGAAGTTATTTAATGCACCAATAAAATAAGTTATATATTATTTCAATCCCTAAACACCTTTTCTCAAAAGGAAAACCTGAACATCTTAATTCCTCAAGAACTTCTCCATTAACTGGATCTACTTTGTTATATTGATATTATTCCAGTTATTTCCAAATGCTGCTGTTTTCAAATCACAGTCTAAACAGATATTTGAATTAAGTGTGTCACAAACAACTTGGTTCTGAAGCCAGTGAGGTCTTGTCATACACAGGAGACAGCAGGGAATGAGAGAGAACATATCCTTGCGATGATGGAGCATTTTTGTGTACTTGGTCACTTTTTCTTACAAAGCAGTGTAAGTATGCAGTTTTTGCTTGTTTTACACCAGTCTTCTAAGTAACCCATGAGCATCTCTGCAGAGGGTATAATAGCTCCTACCAGTTTACTTGATTTGAAAGCAACTAGAAAAATTTATAAAATAAATAACATGCTATTAAATACAAAACCAAAATATATTTAGGTCAAAGAGTAGGTAAACTGTCAGATATTAATGGCTGGCAGACCCCTCTGAGGAAATCCCACTAAAAACTTGCCTAGTTAATCTATTTTTTTCTAGGCATGATCTAGTAGCCATTTAAAGCACAGGGCTGAATGGACAAATCTCTCATCTGGTCAAGCTGCTCATTTGTTCTAGTGGGAAAAAAATATGTTGACGTATTCTCTGAGGGCTTTTTTCTTTTTTTAATAACTACAACAAAGCCACCAAAAACAAAGCCCAGTGTGTTTGACAGATGAGTAACCAGAGACATTATCTTTAGAAGCTGGTTAGAATGGGTAATAGAAAAATCAAAATTCACGAGTTTCTTTAACACTTGGATCTCTTCCCTAAGCAAACATCAAACTGCCAGAATTCTAGCTCACAGCACTTCTCCCCTACCTGGCTCAATTTTTATTTCATGTCCTCATTGGAGGAAAAATTGCCCAGTTTTTCTCTATTTCTCTGTTCTCAATTAGGATTCCCCCTCCCTCCAAGTGAAAAGTACACAGACATGGGGGGCAGTGGTGCTGGTAGTGGTTACAGTTGTAAGTGCATTCACTTTTCAGTGATTTTTGAGAAGTGAAAATTGTGCTGGTTATTCCAAATGTAAACATTGACACGGAAGAGTTACAACTCAATTCACTTAAAACCACAGAGGAGCAAGATTTACCTTGCCTTTTTCAGAAGTCCACCCTACGTAAAAAGTGCCTCATCATGCACTGTGCTGTCCCAGCCTGACCCACTGCAAAGGGCAGCACAAACACAGCTCCCTTTCCAAGTACTACTATCAACAGCACCTCTGTCAATTCTGCAATTTTCCTCTTAGAAACTATTTTAAAGCAAATAATGCAAATGGCCTGAGTTGGGAAGCTCAGGGTTCTGTTGGATTGTCAGTAGATGACTAAATGATTCCTTCTTGTTGCTTTCATAGGATTATTTTGGTGGTTTTGCACTGTAAAATGCAAACTGAATATTCAAGATGCTCCCACAATTTAGCTCTTAGTTATTGTGATCTACTTAATCAGCTCTTCCAGTGATGGTTTGTACAGTAGCCAGTAAAACGGGCATCTGGCTGGCAGACAAAGCCATCATTAACAACGGCATAGAGCTCAGTGACAGTTTATATTTTTATGCACCACCAGAGTTGATGAAATGAGTAATGGAATTCCTTTCCCTCTCAGAAAGGAAGCTGTCACCACAATTTCTTCTCAAATATACCCAGGCCCTGCTGAGGCAATGAATTTGAGTTCTCCATGTTATGAGACCTTTTCAGGCAGAAGTCCTTTCTCATACAGATTTCACTACAACCACCATTAAGCTACATTTTACTACTTGCTTCCACACAAATACCCTTTTACCACATTACTGTTACCTAGAAAGGCAAACTTAATTTTAAACATTCTCTCCAATACTTGTGGGTTGTTTGTTGTTTTTTTTTTTAATCAAAGAGGAAAAAGAAAAATCAGAATGAAGTCTAACAAACCTAGCTCTTACTGTTATTTTTCTTCAGAAGCATTTTATAAATGAAACTTATTCTACTTTATCTACAAGGCTTTGCAGTACAATGAGCAAAATGTAACTGCTCCACATGTTGAAGATGTTTTCGGCACACCTAATGACCTGCTGAGTGTGCACAGCAAACCTGACACCTCTGATGGGTAACTCAGTGCTGCACCACACGCAGCAAGGAGTTTGCATCACTGCTACACTCCCTTCCTACAAGTCTTACAGTAATAATAACCTGAAACAGTGCTTTTGTTTCACAAAATGTTAATTCACTAATGTGCACTTTTTTGAAGGGGTTTCAAACCATTCATTGCACTGTTAGGATTTTGGTATTCTGTTTCATTCAAGCTGCTGTTTCTTGTGAAATAAGTTCTGTTGAAGTGACTGAGTGGCATTTTTTTTCATTAATAACTTCATTGTTTCAGTCAAATCTACTGCATGGTTAAACATCAGTGATTATTTGCACAATCTTTATAATGAAAGTGTCCTCAGTGTGCTGCCTGACTTTGCTATGTGAGGCCCAATATACACATTAATCATGTAGCTAATCTAGTTCTCATATGACCTTGATTTAGTAAAACCACAATATTGCAAAGAAATTAGGTCCTGTGGAGATATTTTATCAGACTTAGAAATCTTTATTGCTACCTACTTTTTCACTTTGCAAAAGGATTGAAAGATTATTGGATACTTCACCCATACTCTGCCTCTCACCTCTTTCTCCTCTCTGGTTAAGAGTTTCAGTCAAACACTTCTTGTAGGGCTTTTCCTTCTTCCTGAGATTTTCAAATTAACATTGGGGAAAACTGGTATTTTCATGAGGGTTTTTATTAAAAGACTCAGTTTCAGGCAAGCATATGGTAATAACACTGTGAAAGTGTAAGTCCACATGGCCAAGCCATAACCTGCTCCCACAACATTCCCTTGGCATGTTTAATATTAATACACAGACTCTTACAACCTTGAAGATTTTTATAACAAGAATGTGGGGAAGGGGAATTTGTTCATTAATTAGAATATAAATACAAACATTCAACTGTGCCCTAATCTTTTTTCCATGAATATTTATAGCCTAACAAGCATCATTTCAAAAGGAAGGGAGAGATGGGACAGGTTCACATGGGACACAAGCTCTCCTGGACTGCAGAACAAGTTCTTAAAAGCCCTCCATATGAATGCTGCAAAGATAATAACTGGTACTAGAGGGATTAGGTATGGAGAAGAATAAGTGTTACTTAACTGTTGCCGTGTGCTGTTGGCCAGGTTTTGGGTTTTCTCATGGCTGCTGTCTCCCCACTCCCCGCCTCGGTATCCGGTTTCCCCCCTGGAGGGCTCTGTATTTCACAATCCTATACAAAGCCCACCAAATTCAAACCCAGCACCCCTACCTCATAGGTTGTTTGTATCCTCCCCCACCCCCTCATGTTGGTATATATGTAACTGTAACACGCCGTGCCAGTGCTTCCCTGGCACGATCCTGGTGCCCAAATAAACCATCTGGGAACCCCCTCCGCTTTGTCTCTCCTTCCTCGGTGCATCTGTAACATTGGTGGGTTGGGTGAAACCCTGCTGGACCTTCGCCAGCCCTCCTGCCCCTGGAGCAGCCTGGCCAGCCCCTGAAACCGCGAGCAGGAGCCCAGTGCCCCTGCCGGCGGCATGGCAGCACTTAACCCCAGGTGTTTTAATTTGACCAAAATCCCCCTCTCACACAGCAACTGAAGAGGCTAAGGAGACTGTAGGAGCAGATCCGGCACCCATCCTCCACTGGAGACCCTCAGCCTCTCTGCTAAGGATTTATGTAACAGAGAAGAGCTGTTAAAATGCTCTAAAAATTGTTTCAAAGTAAGAGTTTTGTTGACCTTTCGGTGATGAATGTGAACTGAGAGATGTTAAGGTTCTCCCTCCCATGACAATAATCCTCTTGGAAACCCGTCCAGTATTCCTCCTTGCCTCAGGCAGGTGACAGACGCAGTGATGACATGGAGTGTCACACTATCAAAGTTGGACAACTGTAACTTGGGACTGGAGGGCAATCTTTAGGCTTGCATCACTATAGTGCAACCGGGGTATATTCCAAATGCTCCATTCCACAGAAGTTTATCCTTTTTAAGTACACCATGGGTACTACTCTCTCTTACAACACTGTTCCAGTTCACCTGGATGATCTGTCATCTACACACACAAAAGCTACAAGGAGGATGCTAAAGACACTACTGAAAAATGGACTAGGGAAAGATGCCGGCAGAAAGGCAAGGCTGCAATGGAAGTTCTACCTGTTTACACACTGTTGTAATTATTCCAAAGCAAATTATTTTAACATTGGAATTCTCTTCTGTGTTGTACCTGGTATCTTGTCTCAAACAAAGAGCACAAAGTTCTGTATCTCTTTGCTTTCCCTACAACTACAACCTCTTGCTTGGGGAAAAAAAACACCAACAAAACAAACCATAAAAAAATACTTTTTCATATGACAGCCTTAGGGTCCAGGTAAACCATGTTCAGATCCCCATGAGTATTGGGCTTGATGGTCTTTAGCTCAGCATAAACTCAAATGAGGTGTGCTCAGAAGCCATGGGATTAACTGCTCTGAATGTGCAAGTGGAAAACAAAGTAAAAATAGGAAAAACACAGAGAACCAAAAGAGAATACAGCAAATTTGTGTCAGAAGGCCCAGATAATTCATGATGATGTGTCAGTGGAGATCCGGTCACAGTAGATGACAGATCATATTAACATTTGTCCTTCTCTCACAACACCCAGACGAGTGGCCTCTGCCTTTTGCTGTGGTCAAGATTTAACCAAGGCAGGCTTCAGCCTGAGTTGCAGCCTCAGGTTAATGAGCCCAGTCTACAGTAAACCAAACACATATTCAATTCAAAAACCTATTCCTGAGCAAACACTGCTGGTTTCAAAGTTTCCAGTACTCATGCATTTTTGAATGTCTGTTCTATTCTCCTTACAGTAGAAAAAGAAATGCCATTAAACACAGCCACCACTTCAGCCTGCTGTTTTCAGGAGCCTCAAAACAAAAGTGCCCAGGGAACAGAGAGCAAAGAGGCTTTTCAGCATGTCATGCTGATCATGAAACTGGACCTACAGAAAGCAGGAGGGGCAAAACCAGCACTGGATACAGTGTCATTTAAATGCTGTCACTATTATTGACATTTCTATTTAGCACCGTGTACACGTCAAAGAACAAAATCATTTTTAATGTATCTACAAGCAAACACATTCCCCATTTCATTTATACTGCATCTCTGGTACTTTAAGCTTCTAATACATATTTACATGGGTAATTAAGCATAGTGGCTTAAAAGATATTTTTAAATGGTAATTTTCAACTGGAATTATTCCCAGAAGTAATTTCTAAAATCTGGGGCACTGCATTTCACTAAGTTTCAGTAGTACTATATGGGTTCCTACTTTTTTTTTTCCTACCTAAATGTACATCACAAGACTATTTGATCCAGATGAAATTGTCATGATAAACACAAACTGTGGCTTTTCCCAATTTGTATTGCTTCTCTAGCAGTTTCATAGAAAAGTCTGACAATGCAGCTAAGACTGCAAATATCTAAGTAAGAGACTTCCTGCAGTTTGGAAAGAGAAAGCCAAGAAGCACAACACTTCCTCCAAGATAATGCGGCATAGAAAAGCACAGCCATAAATTATTCTGAAATACCAGGAACTGAAATTCCCTTTACTCACATACACATGAGCGTACTCTTCCTTCTCTAAAACTGAATATAAGCTACTGGAGCAGACTCTTGAAATTCAAATTTGAGAGCAAAAGAAAAGTATTGTCTCTTGTTTCACCTACACATCCTAAAATAGTCAGTCTCTTCTTCAATTACATGTTTTAATGATAAAATTTCACTTAAAAGTCATGGAAGTTTGTCCCAATGTTCTAACATTAATAATAAACCCAATTTAGAAGTTCCTCTGCAACGTGGGATGAAGGCACCACAGTTTAGCAAGTTAGCAATGCCCACAAAGCATGAGCCAAATTTACAACACCAGATCCATAAAGGAGCCAATAAACAGATATGAGCAGACAGGTGGTTTCCTTTCTTTGAAGGGCCTTGGAAAAACCCTTTGCTGGTAGTGGCAAGCACTCCACTCAATGCCTCAATATGATTCAGTGATGAACCCCCACAGGACTAATTAAACCAGGTTTTCTTTGTAGGTCCTAGTCCTCTCATCCAGTCCTGTAAGTTTGTGATGCAAGATACTTTCTATCCCAGAATAAAAAGTGACCTCAGACAAGTCTGAGGATTTTACAGGTCCCAGAATCAAGGTAAAGTCACAGAAGAAACAACAGAAATAAAGAAATACAAGGAGACAAAGGTTTGAAGCTCTTCTGTGGTCACTTCCCTCTTAACATCTTGGCAAACACCAAGTAAAGCTTCTTATAACCCCAGAATCCTCCCACCAATCTAATACCTCATGCAAAGTTTTAGCTTTATCTATTAAAATTTAGTTGTCCCTCTTCAGGCAAATGAGGATTTTCAGAGTGGAAAAGTACACTTCACCTTTATTACAGTTATCACAACATTTGCCTTTTACTATAGGATAATAATTCTCATTTTAATAAGATTCTCCTGAAAAATAACCAGTTTACATCTCTATAGTTTGGAGTAGCCCACTGATATTTCATCCTGCATCATCCTATGGGACAACTTTTCTTCATGCTGTGAATTTCTTTTCACGCTAAAGTGTTTTTTATAGAAAAAAAATCTTTCTTCCCCATAAACATGCATTATAAAACAGTCCTTAACTGCATAACCATGTTCCTTTTTTTAAAAAAAATTGCCACCTCAGTAAATGGTTTAGATTAAAAATAAGAGATGCAGTTATTGCTTAAGCCATCACAGTTTTGTAATGTCCTAAATTCTAGCGTTTGACTCAGCAATCTCATTAATATTCTTATGTATGCTTTTATGTGCAAAACCACTCTGTATTTACTTCAAACTTCTTGATAAATATATATTTCTGGCATACATATATTATGAATAATTATAATCAATCACCATCCCTCTGGTCTATATATTTTATTAAAAATGACGTAAGTTTATAAATCAATCTCCTAGTAATTTCTAACCTCAGAATAATTAGAAATGGCTAAAGATCATGTTACCCAAAAGTTATTCACTTTTATCCCCAGATCTTTTCACATTTGAAGGTTGGGCAGAGATAACCACCTATCAGCTTTCGCTCAAGACTATTTTTTCCTTCATTCTGATAGGAGCCTATGAAGAATATCTCTAGGAGAATCATTAGCTGTGGCCCCAGGTGTATTAGGAAAAGTACCAAAGCCAAGAGGAATCTCCTATGAAACTTCCAAAATAGGTTCAGTTTGCACTGTTCCCGTGTGAAATATCATCCGTGTCCCATGCGTGACTTTCTCTCGGAAGCCCATCCTCCTGCCAATCTTTCCCACGATAATCTAATACTACTACTAACTACTACCAGAGTAAAAAAAAAAAAAAAAAGAGGCAAACATTTCGTTTAAGACTGCAGATTTAGAGATGTATCTGTGCACAGTCTCGTTTCTCCCCATGCCTTTCCAGCTGTTAACCCTTTTTTAAAAATATTATAAGTTTTCCAAGAAAATACTGTAAGTTTATGTATTCTAACTTTAATTGGTCACTAGGCCCAACAACCATAACAAACCATCCCTGAAAAGCGGCCTTGGAGATTTACTCTGCAACCACAGGGATGAAGAATTTCTTTTACAGAGTTTCCACAAGACAGGTTTTACACCTAAGCATCTGCTTTTGTTATCACAGATTTCTATATGAAACATTTCTGTCTGAACATAGGTGCTTCAGCTATTTCACAGTAATTGACAGCTGGATTGCTCACTATTTCTATGGTTAAATTATACTTACCCAAAGGAAGAAGTGTGGTCCACTTTGAATAGGGCTTGCACTTTACGAGATCCATTGTGATGAATTCGTACCTTTTCCCTCATGACAATTTTTGAAAATATTATGGCATACTACTACATATCAGAAAGACTTTTTTATGTCTAGCAAATTAACTGATTTTTAATTAATTTTGCTCTTTCATCAGGCTGTTTTGTTGGTTGCTTTTCCAGATGAATCATTTAATTCAAGTATTGATCAGATGAAGCAGATTTTAAGCAGCATTAAAATAACCCCTTAGTTCTGTGCCTTATAAGCTACCATGAGTGTGAAAACCAACTACTAGTATTCTATACGGACACCAGAGCCTGGTCCAAGGCAGCTATTTTAATGCATTTTTCACTGCAGGTTCAATTCTTTTCCACATTTTCTTGGTGTCAAGAATATACTACAACTAATTTTCTCAATATTAAATAGTTCTAAAAGAACAGAGAAAGGTCTGATTGGATGTTCCTTAATATACCCCATGTTAGTGACATCAATGCTTTAAAACTTCCATCTCAAAATTCAGCAGATAGAAAAATCTTTCATAATTATCTCTAAAAACTCAATAAAAAAAGTTATGTTATTTTAAGTTATCAGGCAAGAAGATACATCAAAAGGTTGTATGTATCCTTGGGGTCAGAGCCTTAAAGGACACCTGAAAAACCTCAACAGGAAATTTCTGTAGATGCACTCGTTTATATTTTGCTGTGGGCAAAGGAGCTGTGCAGTTTCTAACAAATCAATGCAAGCCAAACCAAAATTAGCAAACAGTCTGATCTGAGACAACCAAGTTGAATAGTCTCCTTCAGGAGGAGAGAGCTAGCAAAGCCAATAATGCAATTTACTCTGCTGCTATCAGTTGTGGCATAATGGTAGGACTCAATCTTAGAGATCTTTCCAACTTAAATGATTTTATGATTCGACAATGTACAAGGTTCGCTTAAAATATTACGCAATTTAAAAAAATACTTTCAAGTCTCTCTTTTGCAGCATGGTCCCCTCATTCCTACTGGGATCACATTGACTAACATGCAAATTCCTGGGATTTCTTGTTGTTCCTTGCTGAGCTCTAGAGGCCGTCGATCAGGCAGAGAGAGGAAAGGTCATCACACAAGGTGAGAGGAAACTCAAAGAGAAAGCTTTGACATCACTGAGTGCTGATGTCTGTTCTTCTACTGCGAGAGCAGGAGAAACACCTTACAGCCCAACACAAACCAGGCACTTCCCAGGCCCCAGGCTTCCCACCCACCTCCCCTGTGGAAATCAGCAATACAGCTGTCTCACCTGAGCGGGCACCATGGCTGAGCTGATGTCACCGCTGTCAGCAGGAGCACCTGGATGGAGACAGAAGAGAGGATGTGTGTGAGGCAGGACTCCTTATTTAGAGCCCTGGATGATTTGTCATAGAGTCTATTAAACATTTGCATTTCAACACTACAGGAGTTTCAAGAAATTTCACAGATCTACCTGGCAAGGAGATGGTGTCTGGAGGACACAAGAACTCTATGGGATTCTACCATCTCACTTCCACAGCTGGTAGAGTCTTCTTGGACAGAAAGAGGTGTTTGGGGCTGGGTGTTTCCGGGTTTTTGGGTGGGTGTTTTTTGGGGGTTGTTTTTGGTTTGGGTTTTTTGTTGGGTTTTTTTGGTTGATTTTGATTAGTTTTTGTTTGGTGGGGGTATTGGGGGGTTTTGGTTTTTTGTTTGTTTTGATGGGGTTTTTTAACTGGACTGTTGAGTAAGTGCTATTTTTTTAAGACCAATTCCAGCACTTTACAGAGCAATTCACCTGGAGCTCAGTGTGACCATTTGCCTGGAGCTGCAAGATCAGGAAAACCACTGGTGTGACCTTGATATTGTTTCTACTTAAAGAAGTGTTAACAGGCACAGAGATTTTCCCCCTTAAATGACTCCCTTTTGTGCGGGAAGTTATATTCCTCCTGATCTGGATTCCTAAAGCAACCAAGGGCACTGGCATACAAGCACAGCAGCCTCAGGGGAGTCCTAAGGAGCAGAAAACATGATGAAGTTTTCCATGTTTCATTCTGCAATAGAGCAGCTGCAAAAGCGGAGGAGAGACTACTGCTATATGTCATTCAGAAATAATATCATCCAGACTGCTTTGTGAAAAGGTATAATGCACATATGCTTCTTGAATGATAATAATCTATTTTTCTGTTTAAAGTTTGCTGTGAATCCAAAGTCGTGTTTCTACCAGCACATGACCCACCACAATTTTCATGCATAGGCTATAGATGCAGCACATACATATAATAAGTTATATTTAATAGGTCATAAGCAATGCTATTTTTGTTTGAAAATGTACTACACACTATTCTCCATCTCCTTTCCTGACTTCTCACTTGCAGATATGATTCCTGATATTTATATTAATGTTTAAGATAATGCAAGTGTCAGGCACAAATGCATTATACCTGTTGTCAACAGGCTAAGCTGTGGACCAGGTTATTGTTTCTCTGATTAAAAGCAAGATTAATACCTGCACCAGAATAACCTATTCATTTCTTACAATTCCATATCACCAGGGCTTTTCTTCAACCTGTCAGATGAAGTGCACATTAAATATTAGCAGATTTAAATCTAACATGTGAGGAGTTTCTTTTTATGCTCTTTTCTAGTAGATTTTGCTTCAGCTCATTACACACATCAACACAATAAACTGTGAGATATATTGCTAGATATAGTAAACATATTCTCCCTGACACAGAATGCTAATCTATTCTCAGGATTAAAAACTCTTCGATAATATAATATTGAGGCACTGATTTATTTGCTTTCAATCCTTCCTTTTCCCCACAAGATGTGCTACAAACCCCCACCCCAAGAAACTCTCAACTTGTCAAAAATCAGATGGTCTTCTCAACACCTTTTCAGGTTTTCCCTTGCCAAGTTCAGTTAAAATTTTTATTTTAATGCTTATTGGCATTTCAGACCTCATAAAAATGCAGTCAAGGAGGGAAAAGGCTTAGACTTATCTACCAATAATAGCTGGATCATCAAACTAGGTTACAAAATGAAAGGTTTCTTTTTGATATGTTGTTGGAACAGCATTGAGAGATATAACCATAAAGCTGGCAGGGGAAAAAAAAAAGCCCAACCCTAAAAAGATTGGGCTGGATTCTGCTTTGGCATAATCAGAGTATGTCAGCAGCAACTTTGATCAAATAAGTGGTTTAACTATAGAACGAAAGAAATAAAAGTTGTTTTTCAGTTCATATAGACAGCCACAAATCAGTGGACTCAGTGCTCTCAGACACACAGGACAAGAGACTTATCACACCCTTACCTCTGCTCTCCCCCACAGACAACTCCATCCCAAGGGCAGAGACACTTGACCTACTCCTCAGTCAGACCATTTATTCCATAATATTCCCATTCAAGCATATTTGAGTAAACTTCCTAAAGAAATGTAGTGATTCAGCAACTGATTCCCCACCAGATTTTTTAGCCCTCTCCAGGGATAGGGCACAAATATTTGAGAGTACTGTGATAATGATTTTTATTTTTCTCTCTATGTGCAGCATTAGAGCTATGAGCTAGCAGATGTCTGGGTAAATTTTATTTTCAATGTACTAGAGCATTTTGCTTAGGACTGAATTCCAGCTGCAAAATTCAAAACAGACTTAAGATTTTGGGTAATCAGAGTCAAATTATAAAGCAACCACCCCAACAATCCCCAGCTCTAGGTATGATTCTGTGTGCATACCTGCTTTTCCTAACACCTGGCCACCAGTCACTAAATCATTCAGATATACAGAAGTTACACTACTGCATAAGAAAAACATTCCCATACTGAACAAAACCAAGCTGACAACCACAACATAAGCAGCAACCTCTCTTTAGATTCTGTTCAGTCCATATCAGTGTGGGGGGAATGGACACACTACTCATCTCTTGGCATTTCTTTTCACTCACCATAACAAAGGAAATTACTTTCTCAAAATGAAGCCAAAGTTTCAAAGTCAGAAGTACCTGATGCCAGGATCTTGACCTGGCCAAGTACAAAGTGGTGTTCTTAAATCATAGGGAGGTCTAGCTCTTGGTTTATGGCTCACATCTATCCCAGCTGTTCTCAGCCGTGCCACTGACACATCTCCAAATTCACAAAAGGGATCATTTCAACACACATACTAGAAAATAGATGGCAGAGCACTGCTGATGCTGCAGTAACTGGAAGAATGTTCTCTATTGCTCAGCTGCAGAATAATGTTATTTTTAGACAGAAATAAATCCAGCCATCGCTGAAAATGGAATCTATAAAAAATGCTGAACCTCTGGTTTGTTTTATTAAATCAAATCCAAAAGGAAGTCATGCATTATGATGCAGATTTCCTGCAAAATACCTCCGTGCAGAAGCACTGAGTAATGAATCTCTACTCTTATTCTTGATATAAGGTTCTGGCACAATATTCATGAGTGCTGATTGCTTATTCATCTGATTTTTAAAATGGAATTGTAGGATTGCATGCTGGCATCCCTTCTGAGCACAAAAGCAGAGAGATTTCAAAAGGTTTTCAAAACCAGAGGAAATTCTCCCCTAAGAAAGGAGGCCTTACTCTTACTGTGTTTAAACCTGGCTTTGTAGATAGGAATAGGAAGAACATCTTTCATTGATAGTGCAGCACAGCAAAAACACATATAAACCAAAAATTTATTCTCAGTCAAGCTGATATTTTAAGTCTTATTATTATTAGCTGAAATTAACTAACACAGAATGGTGAATGAGAAAAAAATTGTGCATATGAAAATGTTTACGTCTCTGGTGTCAACTTGACCTGCTCTGAGTCCTTCAGCCAAGAGTTTCATTCTGGCCTTGATGGGTTTGCAGAGCTGCCACCATGATTCATCCTTAGCTAAGGGGTTATAAGATGCTCATGATGATGGTTTCCTCTTCATCACTCTTGGGACAAGCTCAGGGCAGGGTTTTTTTAATATAGGTTTGCTAACATTTTTATATTTATTCTTTCTCTATCAGTTTTTAGCTTCATATCACAACCAGATTGATTACATGATACACTTCATGGATGTTGGGAGCTAGTGCTTTGTTCTTAAAGCCAGTTTTGCTCAGCTCTTTGCATGACCGTGGCCAAATCACAGACGCCATGGAACCTTATGCCTGTACATCTCCATGTGCCCCCCGTCTCCCCACCTACCTCCAGGAAAAAGGTGGCCTGGATTTCTCTATGTTACGTCTTTTGTGAGCACCAAATGACACAACCATAGTGGCACCATACAAGGGTTACAGACTTGTACCAGTTGTACTGCCTCCTCTCAGCTGCAGGACACAGGTTTTACCAGGAGGGACAAAGCACAGAGAAAAGAAGGGCTAGAAGCAATTCCCAGTACAATTTTCCAAGGCCGATGCCTTCAAGCCATTTCACATAACACAAACACGGTACACATGGAACTACAGATCAGCTTCCCACAACCCCAACAATACTGATGGAGTCAAACAGCATTCTTGTGCTTGCATTTAATTAAACCAGTATCTCATTGCCAAACTCTCCTTTGGTGTACAACAAAATAACCGATAAGCAGATCTGCTTTAATCTTTCAAATCAAAACTACAACCTCAGTACTTCAGTATAATTTTGCCCACAAACTACCTTTGTTTCACTGCTAGTGTGACCAGCACAAAGTAAAAATTTATCTGCTGTAAGAAAGGCTCTCCATAAAGAAAGATTATTTTATTATGCATTCAGTGAGATGAGTATAGCATATTTTACTAGTAGAGATTTTAGTATTTAAACAACAAGGAGAGGAGTGAACAGCAACACACTCCACCGCACACAGGCCTTGCGGCTGTTCAGTGTCTCATTTATCAGTGATGCTCAGATGATTTCCAGCAGTGTGACACAGACTCCCCTCTTCCTCTTCATGTAACGCAGCTTATTCTAATACACTATACATATTTAAAGTGTGCCATTCAGATGAGGCACCTTTCTTATAGATAACTATAGGTAAATGAGACCTAGCTCCACAGAGAGTTTCTGCAGCTTCACAGTTTGTAACTTCAGTAACAAAAGGAAACTTCTGATTTAAAACTTGAGAACCAGCATGAAATAGGAGTAACTGTAATAGAATTGATACAGAGTTGATAAAGATTAGTGGTGTAGTTAAGAAAACTGAAGTTCCTTTCAATGGAGAAAAGACAGTAGTAACATATCTGCCATATTTTCTAGTGATGAAATACTTCACACTTCTTTCCTGCATACTAAATGAAATCCAGAGAGATGAGTAGACCTAGGTAAATCTCATTCTTTCATAAGGGTGTTAGAGTTTTTTAGACAGTATTTTTATTATTTCTACCATGTCTTTCCTACATTCTGCTCTCTCCTGCTCTTGGTTCCAGAAACAATTTTAGAGGCCAGTAAAACTCTATTTGCCCCAGTACTGCAGTGCTCCATTGAACTCCAGCTTCAGTGAGAATCAAGTGAGCCTAAATTGACATAATTAACTTCCCAGCTGAATCCTTTAAGGTGTAGTTGATCGTGCAGCACAGTTTGAACAGCAAAAAGGTTAATGAGACATCTCTAATTCACACCCACATACTAACCTGGAATTTACATGCTCCAAGACTGCTCACATTCTCATTTTTAGCCCACTTAAGTTTCATAGACAACTTCATATGATACTTCATTACACTACCATGCAGGATATATTCAGGGACAGTGCAGTATTTTGGACTATGATGTAGAATCTTTTGAATCTGAGGACACTAAAAGGTATCATAGTCTCATTTAATCTTCAAATATTCTATGCTGCACCAGCTGAAGAAGGTGGTAGTGTTTAATTAAGTCTTCTTTGCATCTTATTTTCTGTTGTCATAGAGCAGGATACAGCACTGGAGTACCTTTCGCACATACTGCTGCAGGTTGCACAACTGCAGCCCTCAAAATTAAGGAGGTCAGTTTATTGGGAATTTTTGCCCTGGGGTTAGTTCTGCCCCTTCCAGGTCAGCCTGAGAAGTCTGAGCAAGTGGGACTAAAAATTTAACCTAACTGGAAAATGAACTCACAGGACACTTGGCTTTTAGTGATGGCCAGCTTTCAGATTTAACTCAGTTTTTATCTTGTGTGCCTTGTACGCACAGAAGCCACAGAATTGGTTAGAGAAGGAGCTCCCAGCTCTGTTCTCAAAAATGCACAGTTGCACTGCTGTCCCCTTCCCCCATCCTCTTGTAGCTCCAAGAGCTGATGTGTCCTGATGATACCCAGACCATGCTTAAATCTCATCATTTACAATTGCCCTCATGAAGGAATTAAACCCTGCACTGCTCCAGTTGCAGGGCAGCTCCAGGCCTTGGCATGGGGACACCCCCGACACTGCTGCCGCCACTCATCACTCACCCGCACTTTGGATATCGCAGGGACCCACAGGGGACAGCTCTAAAGACTCCTCAACAGCACCACACAGCAAGAGTCCTCCCATCCCTCTTGGGGTGGGACAGACCTGCAAGCCAGCCGGAGCAGAGGGCTGCTGAAGTGTGAGAAAGAGCATCCCTGCTCAGCAGGGCTGGCTGAAGACAGGCAGTGCCTTTAGCACTGAAGAGCTGCTGGGTCTGTACTAAACCTATAGAACAATTCTGTTCAATGGTGTATGGAAAGGTTATTAGCAGCAGTGAGGGTTGAAATTTCACACAATTCATAGGATGGCATGTAGAGTTGTTGTCTTGAACAATGTTCATTTTCTTTTTTTCTTTTTTTTTTTTTTGGGGGGGGGCAGAAAGAGAGAGAGGGCAGAACCCTCTGCCTTTATTTATATGTTTTTACAAATCACCGTGGATTGGAGGTAGAAATGACTACCTCTTAATTCCACTGGTCAAAACATCAATCAATCATATTTCTCCACCCAGTATACTGGAATTATAAACACACATACAGTTAAGAAAAACATAGATAGTTGTTAGGAAACCATGGCCATGTTTACAGAAGAAGTGTGAGAAAGTATTACAGAAAGAAAAAACACTGAGAAACTGCAAAACTCAGGGCAACATAGAGTCTGCACCCTGGCTTCCACAGCTCACCAAATCACCCTACTGCAATTCACTGGAATACTAATAAGTATTTCAAAACAAATTACAGTTTTCATGTCCATGCAAAACCAAAGTTAAGTTATGGGGCTTCTCTGTCTGTGTGCACATGAAGTGAAATAAAAATGTTCAGAATTTCAGACTGCTAGAAGTCTAATACAGGTTTGCTCACATAAAATCAAGAAAAGTGTTAAAGTATTCATTAAATCATCTTCACCAATTAAAAATGAAACTATTCTGATAGATCTGATTTGTATTCTAAGTGTGTTTTGCACAACTACTCAAGCCTTTGAAAAGACATAATGAGAAAAATTACTGACAAAGAAGAAAATGCACCAAATGTAAATGAAATTATCTTCACCTAATTAATCAGTCATTCTCAGACAAGAAAAATATCTAAATAAATTCATACTATGCTTTTACTTTAACTATTATTTCCCATTGAGTTTTAGGACCAAAAAACATTTCAGATTATTTGAATGCTATTCAGTTAAAAAAGAGAATCCAAATAAGAAGGGGAAAAGTAAGCTGTACTTCAAGAGGTAACCGATATGAAAGCATGATAAATCCTAATTGAAAGACATTACACATGTTATAAACCATGTCATTTGCATTGTTTTAAAAATCAGCTTCAGGTCTAAGGGCAAAAGAAGTCAGGTGAGTGCATGACTGGTTTCAGTTGTTTTTAGGGCAGAAGCTCAGCACATGCTCATTGTTTTTCTGAGCCTGTCCCACTCCATGGTGCAGGACATGGGACCGCTGCACTTTCTTGTTCTTCCTCCAGTGAGGTACCTTCTAAACTTTCAAAAGGCATGTCAGAGGGTAAGACCAGCAGCAGCTGCCAGTCCCCTTTTCTCCTGCATTACAGTTCTACTCTCTGACACAAAGTCAGAAAGGTTCTGGGCAAGTCCAGAGCCTTTCCAGTAAGTTTCAGAAGATGATGCCCTATTTGAGATATAGCTTTGTGGTCCACTTAATCCTCCTTTACAGATACGTATGGACTCATCATTGCATACCACATTCACATATTTTTTCAATGGAAATCGAAAGTATTTTAATAAAGTATTTGAAGAAAGTATTTCTTCAATTTCAAATCAGTTTTAGAAGCTACAGGTAATTAACCAGGTTAATTGTATGATTGCAAGGAGACATTTAATACAATACATACCAATTCATAATATATTTTGTTCTCAACAGCTGCAGCTGTAAAAAAAATCAGATTTTTATTAAGAAAGCTAAAAGTCTTGTGGGCTATACAAGTTCCAGGTGCTGATCTGTCTTCCAGTGGAAGTTTATTAGTCTTGCAAACAAAGGTTGTCCTGTCCTTCCTTTCTTCATAAATGACAGAAATAGTTAACATCACTTTTTTTTTCCTCTGAAGTAATTAACTATAACCTCATCAGTTGCTTTACAACCCCTTTAAAATTCTGAAAAATTTGCAGCAACAGACCAAAACTGGGGTACTAAGTTTGCAGCCACCTCCCTGCATGGCCCACTTTTGCGCCAGAGACACCCCATCTGATGCACTTGCAAATCCCCTCTCACATCACCTCATGTGATGCCTGCAGCCCTCCAGAGCAAGGCAAACCCCAGCAGAAGTTCATTACCACACCACGCCAGACTGGAAACCGCTGCTCTTCAGGACCTCGTTCATGAGCTGAGCAGACATCCCTGCCTCGGGGTCAGAAACATCCATCAAAATGATGGAGCAAATGGCTACGGACAGCAACAGCATCTGTTGTCAGGTCTGATCCTCATCCCCTCCCGTGTGTCTCAGAGCCTGGATTCTCCAATAGGGTTTAGGTTAAACCAGAAAATACCTTTGTGCCTGCAACATCACAGCAAAGTCACCAGTTTCCAAAAGGACTGCTTGCTTTTGTTGAGCAAAATTAGAACCAAACCATTGAAATTTATGTTCATGCCCTTCTCCATTTTTCTAGTATTATACCAAAAACAATGAAATATTTGTGATGACTCCTAGATACTATTTGAAATCAGGCCTCTACCATAAAGCTCCATTTAAATAAATACTAAAGAACACTCATTAAAATAGCTTAATCTGATAGTAGGAGGGAACAGTAAGAAAGTTCAGAGGAACAGTAATTGAGGATAGGCATGTCTGCTGTGAAATCATATCCTGTCAAGCATTGTGAGCAAATACACTCAGTGACAAGGAAATGAAATGTTATTTCATTTTGGAGATCAAATATTCTAAGATGAGGTGACTTGAGCACCTTAATGAAGTAGCTAGTTACTTAAAATTTACTTGGAAAGGCACCAGTTTGCTGTCAGAAGCAGTCCATAGCAATCTTTACCTAGACTTCAGCCTAGCATTTAATATTCCTTTTAGCCCTTACTAGAATTGGAGGTAGGTTTTTAACTGAATACGATTGCAAAACAGTTGTTCTGTTACTGGAAAATAAAACAGAAGGATAAGCAACAAGATACTAATTCTGAAAAGTTAGCAATAAGAACAAGGAATTCTTTTGCAGATTTATTAGGGATTGGCCTTCAGTATAAAGATTCTAGTGTATTTTCCTTAGGGAAGAAGAACTACCCATCTTAACATAAGACACACCTGATTTTGTGGGGGAAAAAGAATTGCAGATGATTCCTAGAGCTCAAAGAACCTGAATTTTGCTGATTAAATCCTGTTAAAGTCTCGTTCCCCTCAAAGGACACTAAGGTCTCTTGCAAAGCCTGAAATACAGTTAAGTGAATTTTTATATGCTTCTATATATAAAGGTTGTATTTTTCAGGGAAAAAAAGTGTATTTGATTTTACCAAAAAATAGTTTCTGAATTTGTTCAAATGCTTTGCAGGAGATTTTTTCCTAGAATCACTGGTTTCTCCTGGCTGGACTCATTTCAACAGTTTCTTCCCCACAAGATAAAAAATTTATAGGGGTTTGCCTGCAGATAACAATATAGGGTGCATGAGCTGTAACTTTCCCAAATGGACGACATTTATACCATTGAAAGTTCTCATTTTTAAATCTCTCAACTAAAAGGCTAATTCCATGTAATTGGTAACCTTGCATGTGTGCTGGGATGCTTCAGCTTGGTTCTCTTACCTCTGATTCTGCTCAAAGCATTGTCAGAGGAGAAGAAAACCCTTGATCTTATCCAGCTGCTTGTCTGCAAGGACACCTCTAGTTACATGCAAGGAACCTCCAAAGTCAGGAGACTGACTGAGAAAAATATTTTAGAACATACTTTTTAAGAAAAATTGTATACTTCTAGGGTATACAATGCCCCCTTTTAGGTCAAATTTCTTGGTTCTTCTGACTTGTAGAAAAATACCACCTAGTAAAGATGTTTATGATGGCAGAAAGTTTGCCCAGTGTTTCCTTGCTGCTTAAGTAGGCGCCAGCTGCCCCAGAGGCATGGGTTTTGCCAAAAGAATAAAGGAACTGATAACTGAAAAATCTAATTCAGCAATTTTATGAAGAGTTGGTTTGGACTTCTTCTCCAGTTACTTATTTTGGCCAAGGCTTCCAGCTCAATAAAACAGGATTGAATCAATATTTTGTTAATGCTTGAATGAAATGAAAAATCAGAAGCTGGGACTAAAAGGTTCATAGCACATCGTGATACAGTGGCAAGAGGTAAATTCCATGTTGTGCAATCTTTAGCCATTTTACCAAGTGCAAGTCAGAGTATTCAGAGAATGAAACAATAGCATAAACACTGAGTAAAAACAAATACTCCAGACTATGAGATGTTTTTAAGAGATCTAAGTATGTAGTATCTACCAGCCACAAAAAACTCACAGAATACAAACAGATCACACAGCAGTGGAAGATCTAATAGAGATACATAGAAGAAGTCTTCCAGAGAATGGGAATTTCAGCAACCTCTCTCTCAAATATATATTTAAGATATCATGCTTTCTTAATTTGTGGTATTCAGTCCAGTCCTTTATTTTCCTGTTTTCGGCTTTGCATACTTTATCTCAGAATTAATTTTTTATCTGTTAAAAGCATCTTTAACACTGCGGCCAGTGCTGCTTACACTCTCTCCCACTCACTGAAGCTGCAAGGGATGAAGGAGCTCATGCAATATGCAAGAAAGATTATACATTTTTTGTATTAAAGCTAAGTCACAGTAAGTGACTCTTTTCCATAAGCCCGATAAATACACCCGTAAGTGGCAAGGTGAACATTTGGCTGCTGTTCTTGTTTTATAGAAGATACTTTTACATGAAAAAGGATTGAGAGAAAAAGGGCAGCAAATGACTACATAAAACAATTATACAAGCAATAAATAATAATGAAGTATTGATATGGTGCTATTTTTAGCAGTAGAAATTAAGCTTTGGTTTAAATAACTGTAATCATTAAATACTAGGAAAGCCCTAAGTTTAAGCTTCAAACTTTAGTAGTGTCTTTTTTATAGCATAACTCTTCACCCTTTGAATTAATAAAGCTCTTAATTAGCAGAATCAATGCATCATTTTACTCAGGGTGGTCCACCTACCATATGTGCCAGGCAACAGGGACCATTCCCATAGGCCAGAGGCAGCATCTCCTGATGGGGATGGGTCACATCCTTAAGGAATGCTCATCTCCTGCCACTCTCCTTGTACCTTCACCTGCAATGATAGCTCTGACTGTGTGCACAGTCCCACCCCACAAATACTGTTCACAGTCCTCCCAGCCAAGTATGTGTATGTTCTCCTATAATTACTCCTGGTTTTATTTGGCCTTACAGAAGGTCTTTTTGTCCCTTTATTTCAGTTTCATTGGAATTACCATTTTTCACTCTTAACATCAACTGTATATATTATATTATTCTTACAAAATATTAAACATTGTTATTTACATTAAAAATTACTTTAACACTTTGCTTGGATTTGAAAATTCTAAAATTTAGTTCACTTCCTAATTGTGAAGTCTTGAGAGTCAAAATACACAAGTAAAACCAGTCCATGAAAAGGTTCTGAATAAGGGATTATTACACCACAAAAATTCAACTTCAGGTTAAGCACACATTTGTTTAGTGCCTTTTTTCCTTCCCAAAATCCTGAAAAATTTCTAGCAGGATGTTTTGACATCCTTAAGAGCCCTAATGTTGGTTTTCAGATTTCTCCCCCACCACGCCATTATCAACTTGTTTGTATGAACTAAAATGATTATTTCCTCAGAATGCTGCACAGGAAAAACTCAAAACAAGACAGCTGCTATTTTTACTTCAACGAGATTGTAAAAAAACACTGCAAGTTAGAAAAATTACTCAAAATGGTAATGTAAAGCCAACGGGGAACCAGCTCACTTCATTAAACATCTGCATCAGAAATCTCAGACTCACAGAAATTAAATTGGTTTACTGTAAGCCATAATATTTACTGTAGCACCAAGTGTATTCCCCAAGATACATGAAGGAAGCAGGAATATAGAATTAGAAACTCAAGATTGGAACTGAAGAGTTTCCTATGAAGTCAACAATTTACAGATCAAGACAGTTATGTGCAGGTATATTGAGTGACAAAATCCCTTAAATTATTTCCACTAAATACTTGAAATAACTTTTTCCTCTCTACTCATAAAAACTCTAAACTCTGCATTTCTATAGACCAGCCAATTGCATAGGAAAAATTTTCAAGTTCAGGAGAAACCTCACACCAGTGAAGTTTCAGACTGAACACAAAGTGTACCAGGTATGCACTGTTCTTGCTGGGTATCTCTAGCCCATAGCTTTGGCTGAGACTATTATTTTGTGCTAGAAACACCTTCACACTTTCCTAAGAGCAATACCTGCTAATGGATTTCCTATAACTCAGAGGCAGAGAACTTCACAGAGATCATCACATTTTGCTTATCAGAAAGCACAGAGATAACAAATCTCAGGAATCTTCTCCTCTTCCAGGTCACCAGATACTGAAGCATTGCCAGGGTGCAGACACAGACCCAGCTTCAGCCAAGGGCAGACAACAGCAAACACCACCCCGAGCAGTACTTCCACTGCATCCAAAGACAAATACGGATTCTGTCACCAAGCCACAACAGTTTTTCAGTATTTCCCTCAGCAGCTCAACAGTTGAATCATCCTTTCCTTTCAGATGGACATCACAGCTGAGCACACAGAGCTGAACAAAGTGCCTGCCTCCGTACATGGACACTTCCCCCAAAATCCAAAGGCCATGGATATCATCCCATATTCTCTTGCCTTAACTGGCATACAATGCTTGAAACATAAAGAAACTTATAGTAGGAAAATCTATTGCAGGGATAAATTTGCTACCTGCCTACTCAGTAAAACACAAGTGTTGTGGTGGAACCCCAAGGAGGGTCCAGCCATTGGTGGTCGGATTCCAGGGTTTGAAAAGCCCCAGTCCCACTGTGGGGGAAAGGCCCCTTATCTCCCATCGGCTTAGGCTGAGGCAGCCAGAAACCTGGCTCTACCTGCCCCAGCAGATGCCTCACCCCACCCCCTCTCCATCCTGCCTATTGACCCTTGAACCTTCACCCTGCCCCTGTTTGTCCCCCTGGCTTTGTACCCTTTATAAGGCCATGCCAAGGCTGGCCAAACCCTCTGTCATCCCTGGCTCCCCTTCAGAGTGACTGGAATAAATGCCATATGAAGGAGCCCTCTGACTCTTTGCCTCTGGATTTGCATGAGCTATTCTGGCTTCTGCGGATGTGAGTGCCCTGCCGGCGGCACAGGTGTGTGCAAAGTATGCCTGCTTCCATGCAAGGACATACCCGGCTCTCTCTTTCTCTCTCACCTTGGGACAGAGACACAGCCAGGCCAGCGGCAGCTTCCATCCCCCTCCCCCCAGGAAAACACGCTACTATACACAAGTGTTTAAGGCAGATAATGAGAAGTTGTTCCATCAGGGAAGAGTAGATTACTAAGTGATGCTGTAATTTTTCCTTAATTAGTTGGTTAGGCATCTGCAACTTAACCTTGCTTGAAACCCAAGGAAGCATCCTCACTGGGCATAAATACCCTCACTTCAGTTACCACAGTGTTACCACAGTATACCTGTACAGTAACATTGATATACTTTTCACACTCAGAGTTAGGGACCATAATACAAGTGCTATTTTCAAAGTGTGCCACTTACACATCAGAACAGTGATGACACAGCATGACCATCCTAGCACACTAAGCAAAATAGGAGAAATCTTCTAGTGATAGTTCAAAGATATTTTGGATGTCAAATGAAGTCATAGAATAGATACAAAGATCTTAAGAAAAGAACTTGCAAAATCCTATAGAAAGAAAAGCAATTGGTCTGAAAAGAGGGAACAACTGAGGTAGAGGCATTAAAAAGTGATGAAGCAGATGTTCAAATGAAAAATGTGTTTTGTTTCTTCATATTCCTATATACTGGCCCAAAGCATATCTCTGAATACATGACACATGATTGCAATGTAGTGCACAAATTAAAATGCATTGATTTCTACCAAATAAATATTTGTTTTGGTGAAAATCTATTGCAATTACTTAAAGTATCCTTTTTCAATACAAATTAATCTAAGAATACACAGGTTGGCTGCAATGGCGAAACAATTACAGTGCTTTTCCTGCCTGAGATGATAGATCTTTATGGTGCTCTTGAATTTTGTCCTTTAGGAAAAAATCACTAATAAGTCTGCGGATATTTGCTTGTATTGTGGTTTTTTTCCACATTATCCCTTCCAAGACAATCTCGCCTATATTTCCACATTGGGTGCATGTGACTGTCTACATGCCTACTTTTTAGTTTTCAACCACTACTCTAAACTAACATGAGTGCAGTCACAATTCTTGGCCCGTAAAGTTTGATTGCCTCAATATCTTTGGGATTAAGAGGTTTCATAGGCAGCCTTTCTTCACCATCAGTTCCAGTTACATAGAACACAAAACTTCAAAACAACATCCTTACAGGAGCATCACCAGCACAATTCAAACGTTACTCAGCATCTGCAGATGCTGCTACTGATCCCAGCTGAGCACTGTCCTTCGCTTTGCACTCTTTGTGGTACTGGAGTTTCAGACACTGTCTCAACTCACAATCCAATGCTGAAGGAACAAAGCTGTTACTTCATTTACACTCTCAATTTGTACAAGATGAGGTTTTTCTTACACATGCTTGTCTCCACCCTTTTCTGAGAACTCTGCAAGTAAACCACCATAATCTGTTGTATTTAACTAGCACAAGGCTCCTAGTATCGCCCAAGGATTTAGTAAATGAAAAAACCAATTTAAACTACATTTTAAGTTAAGGAAACATGGTATAGCACCCCAGTTTCCTCGATGTGCAGCCAAAACACATCCAGCTTTAATGTAAGTTCAGTTAGAGAAAAGAGCAAAAGCAGTCAGGGAAAATACAGATCTGACATCATGAAATTTACTGGGTTTGTAAGTAAATCTAAAAAATCAGCTTATATCTGTTTTTTCTTCTTTTCTAAGAGGCTACATAGTCTTATTATTCCACCAATACTCCCAAATCCATCTAAATTAATATTTTTAAAGAAACTGAAACTAAGCATCTCTTAAGAAACCTGCAAGAAATGTTAAAATAAAATCCTAAAAGACAATGTTCTCATACCCTCATTCTCTTGGCTCTGTCCTGTACTAACACACACAATTATTTCACCAAGAGTCAAAATGTGAAACTTATTCAAAAAGGAGACATTGTATGGAAAGTAGTCCTGCAAGTTTACTGATACATGCTAGAAGTGATATACTTTTTCTTTGGCTGCTGCTGCTAATTACCCAATTAAAATCCATCCCAAATAGGATGGCTTGCACTGTTTATCCTTTTTACAGAACTGTTCATTAAATACAACACCAGCCAGGCATTATTTGTCATTGTTATGCAGTCTCATGTTTTCAAATTATACACTTTGCTTGACTAAAGGAAGCCAGGCAGGAAATCCTCTTGCAGCACATTTCTTGACTCATGAAGGAACAGAAAGCAATTAGGAACAGTCAACAAGAGTTTACCACAAGGAAACTCTGCCAGTCCAACCTGACCATCTCCTATAATCAAATGACCGGGTTTGTGGACAAGGGAAGAGCAGCAGACAGCATCTACTTGATATTTAGCAAGACTTTTAACCAGAGTCTTGTATCCAGGTTCTACTGTATACACTCTAAATGGATGGATAGGTCTGACGGTTGGAAGACCAAGCTCAGAGCACTGGCCTCCAGATGGAGACCAATAACTTCACCTTGCACACCTGCAGCAAGCTCAGGGCTAAGGCAAGAACTGAGGTAAGGAGAAATGTTCACCTGTGTATTATCAAAGGCAGATCAGGAGTTACTGCCACTGAATTGTTTGCTTTGCCATCTTCCCAGGTGTCTGAGAGGGTCGTAAGTATTCCCTGGGTTGCAGCTGAGAAAGTCTGTGTTGCTCTTAAGTAATTTAGATTATAATCCACCTGGAAAGGAGCTACTTTTACCTTTATTTCTGTTCACAGAGGCACAGCAAGATTACCTCAAACTGCATTAATCCTCACTATGTTTCAAGGTCTGCTTGAAAGTTGTGAGAAATGGTAAAATAGGCTATGGGAAACTCTGGCATCTCCCAGATGGGGATCAAGCCTACTGTCAGTTTACTATAGAGTTTTAGCCAGCCAAGTTTCAGTTTAAGATACGCTACTTTTGGCATTGCTCCTTCCTGAATACTGCTGCACAGCATCCTGGCAATGCTCAGCCCCACAGCACACAGCCCTCCTCACTTGGAGCTCAGCAAGAGACACTTTGGAGTGGATTCTGGAAGCACTTCAAAAAGCAGAGCCATAATATTCTTCACAAGAGTTTCCTGTAAGTAGAGATTCATTTTTCACTAATGAATTCCTAATATATAAATAACTGAATATTTATGGAAGTTGAACATTAACAATGAACACAGTAATAAACAGCAGAAACAGCCATTTAGTTTGTAATTGTATTTTTCCATTAATTCTTATTTTGCTACTGCTTTTCCCTTCATGGGAGGGCAACATGTCACCTAAACCTTGCATTATAGACAATAAAGAGGTGATATGTGGACACTTAATGCAAAGAACGAGGATCTAAGCTATGAATTTAGAGAACATTTCTGTGGGCAGAATTCGCCTTTAAGTGTGGCTTTATCTGTTGCACAGACTTTGTGACATCCCCTTCTATCAACAAAATCACAGGTTTTTCAGGTAACCATCTAAAGAACATACCACTGTGAAGTTCCAGTTGTGCAGAGATTTATATTCCTTCTAATCATTAACTGACAGAACTCTTGAAGTTTATATCTGTAAACCATTAGGTTTTTTATGCATCAGGAAAGCTTTTTATTAACAAGTTTAACATTACACTTGTGGACAATATGCTTGCAGTATACACCAGATGATTCATGACAGTTGTTGATATTTTTATTCTATTTTAGGTTTATTTTGTGTTGGTTTCCAATAAGATAACATAGTCAGAAAAAAGAGTGAGAAACAAAGCTGTAAATGGAGACTAGAGAAAGGGCAATTAACAGCAATTCCGGGAGAAAAAATTAGAACTTTTATGAAGTGCAGAAGTTGTATTTTTCATCATCAATGACATTGCCATTGTCATTATTAATATGTCTTCTTACATAACTGGCACTTTAATGCAGTTAATGGCCCATTTTCCAAGCTGCCTCACTCTTAATGTGTGTCTTTCTTTATTAAACTACTGGTATGTGAGCAAAGACAGTGCTCTTTACTAACATCTTACATTGAAGACTGGATGTTGCATTGCTTCACACAACAACTACACAGACCCTTAGAAATATTCTTAAATTATAAATAATACATGCAATTCATGTCTTAATATTCGTTAGTTCAAAGACTCTGTGGCAATTCATTTTCAACCCATAATGTATTTTAAAAAGTCTGTTTTATTTGCATTACTGTAGTCAGAGAAAATAATTTCAAAAAAATTAAGACTACAAGCCAAAATACAGAAATATTTGCCACATTCTTTTCATACAAAGAACAGAAGGGCCAGAACTGCAGGTTCTCAGACTTAATTTTTTCCTACTCTTATCACACTTTTGTTACAGAAAGATTAACTGAATGTGCAAATGTAATTATGTTAGGCCACACACTACCACAGAACTGTTTATGTGGCAGAATTTTGCCAACAGAGTAGATTGAGGGTCCAAAGAAACTGCCTGAATATTTTCCTTAGGACTGACAGATACAGAAAGGTTACTCATAAATCTGCCGTTCTTTCCTGTTGGAGCAAGTAAGGAAGGCAGGGACCTTTACATTGCATCACCACCCCGTTTGGTACAAACCTAGAGCTTCACAAAAACTGTACTGGATTACAAAATTTTGAGGGAAGTAACTGAAAAGGTCTGCTAATGGTTGTGCTTACAGATGTTCTCTTGTGACAGTTTCCTAGTGTTGTTTGCAATGGAAAGCTGCATTAAGCCAGTTTTACCCTATCCTTTCCTATAGTAAACAGACCTCTTGATATATCACTGAAATATGGCCAAGTGGTGAAATATTTCAAAACAAAAATATTCCTCAATAGCAAAATTTATTTGGATAAAGAAAGCTGGAAGTTTGAACCCAGTATGAAGTATAACTCTGGTTGAAATATGTTAAGGAGTGCAAGTTTCACATCCACCTTATTTTTCTTTCTGCTGAAGAGGCAATCACCCAAACATCTCATCTATCACAGAAAGCCTGACTGCTGCATTCAGTTTCTTTGAGACTCAGATCAGCTGTGATATGTCATTTGACTTTGAGGCTCTGTAAATTCATCCATCACATTCTTTAAAGCTTTGCACATCACCTTTGCATAAAAGATGCTCAGGAAAAACAAAACCAAACAAAAAAGAAAACCCAAAACCAAAGAAAAAAAAAACAACCAAGGTGATGCTGTGTAGCCCTGCCAAGCTGCATTGTGAAACGGGTTTCAAAAAAAAATTAGAAAAGGAACTGATTGTTGCTCCCTCAAATATTAGATGACTGCTTTAAGACTTGGCCTACTTAAGGCACCTGCATTCATTTATAATTCTACATTGAAAACTTTATTTCCTGTTTGAATTTGACCTAAATTCATGAACAGTTTCAGATCACATTTCCCTGTAGAGATTATTCACCAAGGGAAAGACAACCCTGACTCTGAATATTAAATTTATGAGAAAATTATCTGAATGGCTTTCTCCAAGAAAACCCACAGGAGGATACATTCTGATGTGGAAATTTTTCTGACCTTTTGTTTAGCATTAAAAAAATCTCACAGAAGATGGTGGGCCAGGGGATTGTGGGGGTTTTTTTCTGCATTTTTTCCCCTATACTCAGAAGTTCAAACTTTTTCTTTTCCACCATTTTCACACTTAGCCCCTGAGCATTCTATCTCCTTCCACATTAATGCATTGCTGGGTGTCCATCATCTTTCCCATCACACAGAGCTCAGGCGTACATGATGCAGATCAGGCGTTGCATTTTGCACTCCAACCGACAGGCTGCTCTCGTTCATTTCTTTCCTCTCCTTTTCTAAGGGAGATAGGTCACTGATTATAGGAGCAAATAGGTAAGAGCAGTAATAACTTAAGAAGCCGTGCTACACATTCTGAACTATGAGAGAAAAATTGAAGCCACGTGGAAACGCAAAACTTAGCCTAGTTTCACTTCTAGACTAACATCTCCTTGCTTGAGCTTGGGCTACGAATTTCATGGGACAACTTCTTTGGGTAAGGCACAAACCAGATGAAAGCACTGTTCCTATACAGCCCATAGATAATGCTGTACATGCCTGTTGCAGTGCGTATAGCTGCAGTGCGTGTAGCCACTATGGATTCAGAAGGC
>VYZT01026600.1:37541-72612 GCA_013400735.1 Pomatostomus ruficeps
CATCTGAAGCTAGGAAATAGCCCCTTCGAGTGGGGAGAGCCAGGAAAAAGCCAAAGAATCGCTTCTGCGGCACAGCAGGACTCCCGGGCTTTCCAGCCGAAGCGCAGCACAGCCTCACATGCCCAAATATCACGACACTTCATCTATTAACCACAGAGACAGACAACTTGTAGGTGACTAATCTTCCATTACACCTGCTAGAGCTTCAACACTAAAGCTGAAATCACTTCTATCTCTAAAAATTAGAAAGATTCTGTTGTTGATTCTGACTGCTAAAGGCAAATTCTCTGTTGATCTCCTTGTAAGATTTAACACTGAAATTGCTACAAGAAAAACAGGATGGATAAAATTAAACTTCGAATACAAACAGAGAAGAAAATTGGATCAAGTATCAGTCTAACTCCTCACAGCTGATTATAACTTACCAAGACACACACACCTATTATATAAGCAACCAGATAGAATATAAAAATATTCATTATTAAATACACTTGGAAAATATGCATAGAATTCCTAGAATAAGGGCAAGAGGAATGAATGACATCAGTTTTGGAAGTGTTATATGCAGTAACTGACTGTTAACATTTCTCCTATCTTAAAACAAAATATGCTGCTGAATTGCCAAGAATAATATTTTTCACCGTTCTCAAACAATTTTTCTCGTTGTATGACTAGATTAATCAAGTGAGTTAAAGAACACAGGATATTCAAAAGGAAGAGCTAGTTTTCACTGGGAATCTGATGCCTCGGCTGGCTGGGAACATCTTTTTTACAAAGTGGATCTTGAAGAATAGATATTGTCAGAAAAATCAAACCCCTCTCATGTGGTAATGACCAGGAATGTGGCAATTTCCTCCCTGGTGGTCTGTGAAGAGCAGCTTCCAGCCCTGTAAAACCTGTCTGAGTATTGAATCTGCAAGCTGAGATAATGCAAGACACCACTTCCAAGTGATGGCTCAGTCATCAAAGCATTAGAGAGCAATTACTTCCCTCTCATTCTTCGAAAAAGCTGAAGTAGCTGTAAATGAAGTGTCTCCTACTTCAGCAACAGCTTCTGATCTTGCAACACAAGCACAAGCAATGCTACCTGGGACTACAGGTAAGAAGTTCCCATCCCAGAAGTAATCACACTTCTAATGTACGGATGGGGCTCCCAGCCAAGCAGCACTTTGAGAGAACAGAAAATTCAGAGTCAGCACTTCTGATGCCTCAGTTTTACCCCACCGAGTTTTTCTAGTTTTCTAGTTTTGATGGCAGCACTCAAAACAGGATCTAGAGAGGGGTGTTTCCACATGGCATAAAAGCAATTTATCACTACAGGAAGACCTGACAAGCAAGCACATGGCCACTGCTAAGTAAATTGTCTGCTACTGAATAATCATTCAACAACTATTTACAGGAAAAACAACCAGGCTCTTGTTATGGGAAGGACCAACGACTGTCTCTGTGTAGCCTCTACAGTCACTTCTCTCAACACTGTTCTCAATTTTGGAAACCCAAGTATCTTTAAGCAGAGATGACCAAAGAAATTTAGAGCTGAATAGTATCTTCAAGATGACAACCTAACTCATTTGCATTGAAAAGAATGCTTTGCATAGCACCTTAAGGAAAAACAACCACACTTCTTTTTTTTTCCTCTCAGTTTAGGAAAAACATAATCTGGAATTTAAGACTCAGTTATTCATATTAAAAAGGTTACCTACTTATAAGAAGCAAGGCAACATGTGGGTTGTCCTGGAAAAGAACCTGTGTTCTCAAAGATTGTGTGGTTGAGCACAGATTTTTACTTCATTATTAACAACCAAAACAGCTGACTTCTTAGTCTTTGCTTCTCTAGCTCCCTTTTAATAATTTTGGTTGTTTAGCTCAAAGAACTGATTTGCTAAGAATCAGTTGCTTCATTGTTTCACTGCCTTCAAACAATGATACAGTGATTGTATTTTCAAGAGCTGAATTTTAAGTGGTAACTGCAAACCAGTATTGAGAATAGTTTCTATGATAAAAATGCAAGAGAGCTATGTGATGCAATACTAGGACCAAGGCAGTAAATGGGAGAGGGTGGTTTGGGAAAGGTCTTTTTGGATGACTCTTACATCAGCAACCTTAATGCAAATCAAATAGATAAGAAAAGTACCAATCCCTAGCCAGGTTATGGTTTTATATCACCCAAGCTATATTTCATTCAGTATTAGCATTTCTTACAGAAGTTTCATGAAAAACATCATTTAACACTTTCCATTGCAATTTAATTTAAGGACTGGTAATATTTTACCTGTACAATCTATTCAACATAAGGGCAGACAGGAAATTGAAAATACGTTGGGAAAATCTCTTAGTACTGAAATCACCTTTACGTTTGTACAATACGATCACTTTTAAAAGACCTTGTTACTTGTCCAATAAAAGATATAACAAAAAGCAAGCTCAAACTGAAACGCAAACCAAAATAAAACAGTTTACTGAATCATCTAAAAATGATAAATATATAAGCAGTAAGACAAGGGAGGCAGTTCTACCTCTCCATCCCACTCCCAAACCCACTCTCTTCCACGTACTGCATCCAGCTCTGGGGTGTCATGTAGATCTGAGACTTTGAACAGAAGTGCAAAGGGATTTTAGTAATCTTTTGCTCCAATTTTCTATACTGCTGCCACCTCTTTTCCTTTTTCATTCCACCCATATGTGGATACAGAACACTTGAAAGAGAAGGAATCAAAAAGTTGAGCAGCAACAGAGGCTGATGAGCAACACCCCCTGTGTGAGGCACTAAATGGGACTGTTCTCACCTCTGGTGCTGTCTAATGAAGGAATCAGAAACCTCCAGAGCACCAACGTGCTCCACACAACCATCCTCCAGGAAGCAGGTACTTACTGCATTCATTTCTGTTAATCTGACTTGGTAGAGCAGTTAAGGGAGCACGGTGTTCTCTAATAAGTACAGCCACTTCTTTAGCTCATACTTTGTTGTCACTTAATCTTTTGCTTTGACTTCTGCGTACTCTTTCCCAGAGATATTTGACTCAGCTGCACAGTACTTCCTAAGCATTTCTTAACTTTTATCCCAAACCCTGCATGCACATGCTTGGCTTCTCAGGACTGGTTTTGGTTGAGTCTCAAGTTTTGGGGTCTTTTGTTTGGGTGGGTGGGGGTTTTCTTGTTTGTTTTGGTTTTTTTAATTATTTTGTTTGTTTGTTTGGGTGGTTTTGCTTGGGTTGTTGGTTTGGGGATTCTTTTGGTTTAGATTGGTTTTGGAGGGGCCAATATTTGTTTGGTTTTGCAGGGGGGAATATTTACTTGACTTTTGTTTAAATTATTAGCTAGTTTTCCTTTTCCAGTCTGAACTCCCCCCTGACTTTGTTGAAAACTACGTATCTTCTAAAATTTCTCTTTTTGTTTCTTTAGTAAGACTTAGCTAGATCTTGCTTTGGGAAGGAATTTCCTTTGTTTTGTTTTAGAAAGGTAAGTTTAACATCTCGTCAAGCTGGGAGTAGCACGGAAAGGTATGCAAGAGATAACAGACATGGGGGGGACGGTGGGGGGAACGACCATCAGGAGCTGTTGATAGACCATCAACCCAAGACAATGCCCCGAGCAGAGCAAAGCCACCTATTCCAGCAAAGGAGCGATAAAAAGCATTGCGAAATGGAAATCTAATCAACACCGAAGATGAGGAAACTCAGACCCAATGGGAAGCTGGATACTGGGGGTTACTTAATTTTGTACCAATAAGCTTTGAAATAATGTGTTCCTATGGACTTTGAGTGTATAAAATCTAAGGGAAATTTCGGGAGAGACGTGTGTTTGGAATACTCTTCCTGGGCATATCCTGTCCAGAATAAAGTAATGCCGAATTCTCTATCACTTCAAATATAGTGCTAGAGGGTTTTTATTTTCTTCCCGGTTTTCGGTGACAATTTCAGCAGCCCCTTCAGGAGGGCTTTCTTAGCTCAATTTGACCCTTCAAACTCGTCAATTACTAAATATTTCCTCCATGGCTACAGTTATCCAATTTAAATTCTTGCTGAAAGTCCTAGTAAAAACAAAGAGCACTTCCAACATAGACATAGTATTGAAAGAATTTTTCTTGGGTGTTGGTGTTTTGGTGGGCTTTTTTTTTTCTTTTAGTTTATTTTCCTTTGTTTAGTTTCTGGTGGTTTTTTGCAGGGTTTCTTTTTCACATATATATATTTAATTTTCTTGTTAAACTGACTTTTCAGCTAACTGGACACATTCAGTTGTAGCTTTGTTATTGGTTTTGTCTGCTATGACAGACATCAAGTATCTGAGCCACTTATTCAAGTGTGAGAGTTAAATTATTCCCACAAGAACTGCTGAAATATCATTTGTGTAGTTTACTTTTGAAGTCACATAGGGAAGGCAAGATTGGGAAGGTACTCATGCAGCAGAACAAGAGAAAAAACCCATGTATGGTATTTTGCTGCTTCAGGTAATAAAGACACATTACTTTCTGAAATAAGATTTTGCTTTCATTTGCAATTCTTCACATGACTGATTAAAATCATAGAAGTACCACCCAGCCTTCCATTATCTATTGATGTCAAGTTGCTTAGGTAAACATTTGTATTTGTGCAGCAATTATATAAATAGAATGGTCCCATTTGCCTTTTAAGGAGTAATGAGATGGTACTGACTGCTCTTATGCTGTACAGACATAGCTTTTTAATTAATTTATTATTTTAGAATAAATTAAAGATAAAAGTATAATTTTTTCAATAAGATAATCAGCAGTCTATTCATTTCTGTTTTCATCTATCCATTCCACAGTAAAAATTATCACTGGTAGGGTAGCTATTAGCAAAATAGTTTTGAGCTAATATTTTGACATATTGCCTAATGGCAACAAGTCATCAACTGAGCTATTTCCAACAGACACTACAAAAAGGCTTTTAACATATAACAGACTGTTTTAATATTGTTTCCCTGGAGAAAACATGCGAGCTTGACTAAAGTTCTCTGCAGTAGATAAATATTTTATACATTGAAGAGGCTGCTGCTGAATATATCTGGATTGAAGAGATAAAGCAGATAAGCATGGTTATTAAAAAAAATCATTATTTTCCCTAAATGGAGACTTCTGCTCTTCAGAGCTGAAGGTACTTCTCATATGCCAGTGTCTCTGAAGATATTTTAGAGTAATTTCACAAGTGTGAAAAGCACAAGCTGATTAGAATAAGCCTTATTTTAGATGTTGCAAGCTAGTCTGCTTAAAACTCAGAGTGAGTCATTTTGCTCCTTGAAAGGATGATAAATGAAAAGGCTGAGTTTTAGTTGGACCCAATAAGTGATACTTAATCACATGAACTTACCACTCCCTTTAACAGTAATGAAAATCTAGCCAGAGTACTTTATGTCTCCAGCTGATCATCACATCAGTCTGAGAAGAGGGACCATTTCCCTTTTGTGTACTCACGATGGATTTCAAATACTGCTATACAAATGATTGAATGCAGGCTGTGGCCTGAAACAATGCACCAGGAATTTATTGAAAATTGCCCTTTATTCACCTTACAGCAGTGCTCTGCTGGGAAGGATTTCCAGTCCTACATCACATGCTGCTCATAGAGCTGAGAAAGAAGAGTTGTTGTATCCATCAGAAACAATTTCCATCCTCAGCACAGCCCTAAATTGCAGGTGGAAAGCAATTTCAAGTGTGCCAGCTTATCACACAGACAAACTACACAAGCACCGAGTACAGCAGTGGAACAAGGGGTCTGGCTCAGGCAATGCTATGCACATGTGCTGACTGTGACCATACATGCACTTGCCTGAATAAAGAAAACACCAAATTTCCTAAGAGTATCATCTTGTCAAATGCTGAGAGATATGCAGAGTGAACCAGAGTTCAAAAACCTTCCTGTCCCCAAAACTCTTATCATAGAAAGCTTCAACCCAGTGAGAAAGAACATCAGTACAAATATTTTAAGCTAACACAGCAAAAAAGAAGTTGAAATAACTTTGTTTCCTACTTTATTCTTTGAGCCTGAATCTTTTTTTCCCAAGATCCATTTTTAAGCACAGCAAGATCCAACTGTGAGCCATCTGCATGTGAAAGAGCAAATCTAAAGGCAGATGAGAAAATATCGAAAATACCCTTTTTACTCATGTCCTGGGTGTTACATAACACCCTGGCATGCATACCCGTCTGCCAGGGCTTGACCTGGGAGCTGAGAAGTCCAGCTACAAGACCTGTTGAGACATCTGAAATCTATAGATTAAGTTCACATTTCTTGGCACAGAGAGGCTTTCAAGAGTCTTTGCAGGAGTGGCTGGGGTACAAGATACACAGCACTGAATAGTTAAGAAACCAGTACAAATCAGGGTGTGTGTATCCAGCACAATGTTCTGCAAGGAGCAAGATGCCTCTAGATCCAGTCTGCATTAGAGACTTCTCCATCAAATACCTCAGGAGGAGTATGCAAATACCACCTCAGAGCACAAAATGGTCAACTAAGACACAACAAACAGAAGTGAAAACCTTAATGTATTATCTTGCAAAGGCAATTTGCCGAGGAACAGAAGCACACCTGTGGGCCCTAGTAACTATTTCAGACTGGCAAGAGATCAGAAGCTACCTGTTTCCTGTAGGACTGAACCCAATGTTTCTTCATGTGAGAGGGCCAGGAAGCACCTGTATCATCCTTTCACTTAGTTCACGCTTCAAAGTGACAGAAATCCACTGCTGAAGAAACTAGGTATTTCAAAATAACAGAGTTCCTAGCTGTTTATTTAATAAATATTCCCTTCTCCCATTTAACATTCTGCTTCAATATGAATTAAAACCCATCAATCTGCACATTGTCTACTGCCTTGTACAACTTCTGTTCCACCAGTGTTGAGATACCAACTTCGAATATCAAGTTTTTCAGCACAAATGTGGCTACTTGTCCTCAAGTGAAGAGGGGAAAAAACAGGCGATAAATTCAGAATACCTGAATTACAGCAATTGGCTCTAAAAATTACAGTACCATAAATACATTCAGTTTGACTTCTGGGTAATGGCAACATACAGAACAGAAATTATCTCAAGGCTTTAAAAGGAAAATAGATACTTGTTGATGGGGCACATTTTAAAATAGTTCTTAGAAAAATCTCAACACTGGAGTGTACTTGCAGAAACCAGAAAGGTAGAAGTAATCTGAGACTCTTTATCTGGTTCTTTTAACTCTAAAAAGGAGTTAAAAGAACCAGATAAATTTTCATAATACCCTTAATTATTTGTGGGTTTAATCCTCCTTATTCAATATCAGACAGCCTACCAGTTTTCCCTTCCAAAGGGGGAATCAGGATTCCAGGAATGTTACAGGAATTTCCACGTGTTCTAACTCTCCTCTCCCTCATTAAGATATCTCTGGCTTGTCTTCCCTGGAAATACAAATACAACCATCGTTTCTGAGTGAATGATTCATCTCTGAGCTTTCTATTCTGGCATCTCCTTATGGCTGCTGGTATTTCAGCTACAGCTCAACAAGGCGAAAATGGAAATCCTGACCTTCCCACTCAAGTTAACTCTTTTTCCTAGTCATGCAAGGCAATTCTCTGCTCCCTGTTACTCAAACTCACCACTTGCATGGCACTGCCAATTCTTCCCCTCCCATCCAGTATCTGGCTAAGCCTTAGTTATTACTCCTGCTATCTTTCAGGCCAGGCTTTCCTGTCCATCTGTTCACCAAGGATTCACAGCTGCCATTCACATCACAACACACCTATTCCACTGCAATTCGCTCAATACAGTCTAGAGAAACTCTTCCTTACTTCACTTCATTGATCAGTCCTCAGCTGCACTGAACCTCTCTCCATACTTCTCTTTCTAATTCACCACTATCTTAAAAATCATCTCTTTTAAAGAGGAAATTCTTTTTCAGTGCAAGTGTGTATGTTGCAAACACACACTGCAGTCGAGGCATGATGATCTTTACTGGTCCCTGCTCCTGTCAAGTCAATACCGTGTCGCCATTGCCACACACACAAAAGAAATACTGCAGGACACCACTCAAAAATGAGGAAGTATCTAAGGCTGGTGAACAGACTTAATCACACACTAAAGCAGGCAGGTGACAAAGAAAGAATGGGGAGGGAGGGGGAAATGGCTAGTCCGAAGCAGAAGGATGTCTGTAAGGAGCAAGGACATAAGGGCATGAATGAAAACAGGCAGACCAAAAGAGCAAGTGCTTCTTATGAGATAAAAGGGAGGCAGTGAGCAAAAAAACATAAGATAGTGGCTACACAAAAAAAAGTCAAGACAGGTGATGGTTCCACACTTGCTGTAAATCTCCCCTTCCATGTAATCTTCACAAGTGATTTTTAAGCCCAAACTCCATTGAACAGTGATGGGAGCAATAAAGTGGTTTGAAATGAAAAGGCCCACCAGGGTGAATGGATGCTCAGATTAGAAATAAGCTGTGCAGAAGGACAGAATGACTTCTCTGATCTCTTCAAAACCAACAGGAATCCTTGGAATAATTTTAAGTTAACAAATGAGGTTTTGGTTTGGAGGGAGGGACAGAGAGGGAGAAGAAATAAATTTAAAAGTGCAAATGAATTGGAAAGAAGGATATATCCTGAAGGAAGATGAAAAACTGGAAATACTGATTTTATCAATTTTTATTGACAGTTTAAGGAACTTCTAAATCACTTGTCTTCTACAATTACATCTCAAGTCTTTCATCAATGTAAATAGAGTAAAAATGCACAGTAATTATATGAACAGTGGCAGTCATCACTGCCTTACTAAAATTAGTTTATTCAACAAGTCTCTTCTTTCCACATAAAGCATGAGAGGACAAAACCCCAAGGCTACTGAATTAAAATTTTAAACCCATCTTCATATACCTTTTTAATCTTAGGTACAATACAAAATCCTAGAGGTAGCAGAAAATACCTGATCTACAGATAATAGTTATTATCACATTCAAGGAATTTAATAAAAATTAGATACAATAATTTTGAAGTAGGTCTATTTCTTATTTTAAATTGCATCTGCTACATGCATTCTTTTCAGGCCTTGTTCAAAATTTTCTAGGCCTTTGATAATTTTCTTCTCTAAAAATATCCCCAAATTCTTTTGCAACAAATGCTAAATGATGCTGCACATCCCTTCTGAAGAAAGCTCTCACACAGTACAATCAGAAATGTCAATCTGAAAATATCAAAATATCTCAAAAATAACCCTTTTGAAACTGCAAGAATTTAAGTGTTTCAGCATACTGATGGAAGGCTTTTTTTCAGGTCAACAGAAAACGGCACACTGTCTGCAGTGAAGCTTTTTGCTTGGATACCTCTATCCTGCCCCATTAGAGCCACCTAAATTGTATTTCCTGGTACACAATTAGATAGCCAAGAGATTACCAGCTAGAATTTAGCCATATTTAACTCCAGCACTGGGTGAGGGAAGATGCATCCCTCCAGTGCTCACACGTAGAACAGAGTTGCAGTCTGAGCTGTCCAGGGATAGAGAAGATTGCGTTTCATGGAAGTGGTTTGAAACAGCACATTTTGAGACAGCTCAGCACAGCTCTAAAAACAGAGCAAGAGTGAAATCTTTCCCTCCGTTTCCTTGACAGGCAAGTATCCAAATTTACTAGCAAGTGAACTCAGAAAATTCATCCTAGTCTTACAAAATACAGATGTAGTTGGATTTTAGTAGTGAAGAGATGACTTAGGTTCAGATGCTCAAGTTTAAACATTAGGTTTTTTCCCAGACCTGAGCCTGCAGATTTAGTTTTTCAGGCTTTTCATTCAGGAAATCATATTTATTTGTTCCCTCTAGAAGTACCTCTAATAGCAGACTATTCATGTCTACAAATATTTCATAGAATCAATTTGATTGGAAAAGACCCTTGAGAATATCACATGATTAGGAGATCTGTATTGCTTGGGCTGGAAGTGAGGAGATAACGTGAATCCCAGTCTGCATCAAGGAGGAGTGTTGCTCTTTTATGGCCTTTCTTTGCTTGATGAAGAGTTGAGCTAGTGAGGCTTCTGCTAATTTGTTAGCTGTAGGAAATATCCACTAATCACCCATCAGAAATTACCATGTCCTACAGGACACTAAGCAGCATATTGGAACAGAGAAATTGAAAGACCACATATCTGTTCTGACTTGCATTTTTTGGAGCCAGGTTGCTGTCGCTACCGGCTGCTTGACCACCCGGCCGGTCAGCAGGTGACGTAAGGTGCTCAGCTCTGAGCCAGGCTGAATCAGAGCTAGCCCTCTCTTGGCTGCTCTCAGCCCGCTCTCTGCTGTAGCCATCTGTCTCACTGCTGGCAGAGCTGACAGCCCCATGTTACACTGTAGTCGCAGGAGTAAAGGCGTGAGAGGGACTCTTGGCAGCAATCCCAGTTTATTTTCCCGCCCCACAAGTGTACAGGAAAACGTAACAAGTCGGGAGCTGGGCTACCGAGAACACACAACAGGGTGTGACAGAGAGTTTTAAGGCAGACAAAAGGGGTGGAACAATGGGAGGGGCAAGGGAAATAAACCAATGGGGGAACAATACATAACTTTGAACATCCAATGAATATAACAAAGAGGAGGAGCACATTAAACTGAACCAATCATCTTGGCGTAGCAACAGACCTGATGAATATCTATAACTCATGAGGGAATGGGGGAGGAGATGGAATCTTGACAGTTAACTGTCAGCGGGAAAATTTCCCACCTCACCAGCCCCATGCCCCTCAGAGATACTGCTCTGAGGGGAATAATTTTCCCAATTTACACTCTCATTAATCCACATAGAAAATTCGCTTGGTGTGGGCTGGCAAGGTGGGACAGGTGTCACCTCAGCCTTAGCCTCAGGCTGGGCCACCACCACAGGTTGCTCCCAAGGTCTTGCATCTGTCACACACCCCTCGCACTTTCATTAATAAAATTTTCTAGAGGTCTGAGTTTGTTCATTGTTGCTGTTGGTTGGTTGGTTTTTATTTTTTGGCTTTGGGGTCTTTTTGGATTCGTTTTATTAGGGGTTTTTTAACCACCTCATCATACGCAGAAAGATTTTTACAAGTTCAGGCCAAGTTTCGTGTTTAACTTATGTTGTTGTTTTCAGAGAAGACAAACAATCTATTTCGTCAACTTCTTGGAGAGAAAAAAAACAGAGGAAAAAGATTGAACACACTCTGCAACTGCCTCAGTCTACAAGAAATGGCAGGATGGTGGCCCATCATCCCCTTCAGACTTCAGAAGGGGACACCAACTGGCCCAGAACAATCTTGTTCCAATTATTTAATGATTAGCTTGAATATTACTTTCAAGTAAGGGAGGGAGGAAATTCAGAGGTCAGACAATTTTTACATCCAAACACTAGGAAAACACAAGTAAAACCAGGTTGACACATCAAAATTAACCATTAATATTTAACCTCTCATGAAGAGTTTCCATCCATTGTCACTTAGTAGAAAGTTATTTGCAGCAGCAGCCTGCTCCAAAAAAAAAAAAAAATTGCTCAGTATTTCCCAGGGCTCAGAATAGCTTAAGGAAAAAGGTATCCATGTCTTCTGAATATTAGCAGATCAATGCAGACATATCAGGAACTTCAAAGAGGAGAATACTCTTTAGGAAAAGTATCTGAATTTATAAACACTGAAAGAAATCACTTATTAATTAGAGACCACCGAGCTACTCCAACATTTTTACATGCCCTTTCTGAAGCTTAGCTCAAGGTTAGGACTACAGTGAATTTGTCAAGTGCAGTACTGACACACTTAGCTGGACCTTCGGAACAGCATTCTTGAGCTTCCCCTTGAAAGACGAAAAGACACAAACTTGATGAAGCAGACACAAGTGATCCTCATTAACACTTTCGTCTCAGTGGAGTTTATTTTGATTGCAACACAGCTTGGTCACTTCTTGCCCTGTTATAAAAGCATAACTTCTCTGGACATGACAGATCAAGGTTGGGGAACAGTTCCCATTTATACAGACCAGTGCACACACATGCGTTCCCAACATGAACTTGAAGCTACTCATCCCTCCCTGAACTCCTAGAACCCAGCTTACAGACAATCTGTGAACAGAAAGGGATGACAATGACTCAACTCCTTACGCATGGCAAACTATCTGCTATTATGAATTACTCATTCAGACTCTAAACACCATATTTAAATGTGTGAATCTTCTCACTTTCTTGTAATAGTGAAGGGCACAGTTGCATTTACATATCTCTTTGAAGGTTAGTAAAGTAGTTTATGCCAGATCCTCATGGAGGAGGAAACTGGTACACACTCACAGTTTTGTTGTTTTGGGTTTTTTGAGTTACTGTTACTTGTCAAATAGTTTTACGTCAGAACATATAAAAAAATACCTCAATTCAGGGTCATGCATGTACCAACAGGAAAATGAGCCTGCTCTCTACCAACAATTAGTTATTCTCCAGATAATAATTAATGTTTGGGCAATAAACTCATAAGTGTGGAAGGAAATAAGATTAATTCATAATCATCACAGCTAGAACAGTGAGGTGAACCCACCTTGGCTGGACATCAGGTGCCCAAAGCTACTCTACCACTCCACTCCTTAATTGAACAGGAGAGGCAAAATAGAACTAAAGGCTTGTGGGTTAAGATAAAGGCAGAGAGAGATCACTCAGTAATTAACATCACAGGCAAAACATACTCAACTTAGGCAAATTTGGTATTCAATATTTGTATTAACAATTAATACAATCTATGTTACCAAAACCAGAAGTAGCAAACAACATTCCACAAAAAACATTGCACTTTTTGTGCCCTCACATAATTAAGACAGGGCTCATTTTCAGGATACACAATATATTCATTTTTTATGTTCCCTGGAAGAAGGGAGCAGACAAGTCACCTTGATTTACTGGACCAAAAAATAATACTACATAACATACAGTTGTTATTAAATGGCCACATTAATAAAGTTAATTTTGTTCACCAGATCACATACTTCACAGTTGACTAACACCTACAAGAAATGTACAACATCAAGAAAAAATGCAATTAATGCACAACATCACCTTGACTGGGTGAAGCAGTTTAATGTCATTTGGCTCATTTTATTTTTTGTTAGTGCTTGCCTGAGATTTTAGTCCATTTTCAAGATGTTTTTCAGAATATCCTTCTGTAGGCAAGTAGTAGTAAGTCAAGCCATTATAGAAAGATATTCTACTCCAAGACCCATATGTTTGGGATGGGGGATGGGGTTGAGCTTTATTTTTATTATTTTAAAAACTCATTCATACATAACATACCCAAATGACAAATGCATCTTGTTTCCACAAATGTTTACCTCCACAGAAATAAGTAGAAAACCTCAGTTATTATCTTAAATCATGATATGCACCTTCATTATCTCCAATCTCTCAAATTTCTTGTCTTTGTAATGTTTTTTTAATAGTTTTCATATCATAGGTATAAAATACATAATGTTATTAAATTGCAGACAACAACCACTGAAAAATTTAAAATAGTAAGTCAAAATAGATTTTGAGACATAGTCTAACCAAAAGAAATCTTGTCCATGATACTATATAAAATCTGAAAGATAGTTCCAGAGTGAGGCAAAACAAGTATAATGTTGAAGTTCATTTTGCTGATCTGGTGGATACAGACACATTCGGAAGGGGGTAAAACAAATTATAGAAGTTCATCTCAGTTTTGAAAGGAAACCACATGTACCCAGAAGAAAATATCAGAGCATTAATATGAACTGGGAGTCTCTAGTTATACACAATAAAGAATGTTGAAGAGGCAAAGCTTAAATTTTTCAAACCATAATGAGAGAACTATACAATCAGGAGAACTGAAGAAAATAAAAAGGAATATTCTACTACAAAAATAGCAATTCCTACAACACTGCCAGTATTACATGGTAACATTTAAAATTCATAATAGAAAAGGAAGATAAAGTCAAAAAACCTTTTTTCACCCTCTTCCCTCCAAAATGAAGAACTGTATTTATGTGACAAGACCAGTTGTTTTATTCCAAAACTAACTCCGGAAGATACTTAGAAGCCATTTCAGCCTGGACATCACTCGACACACCAGACACCAGCACCCAAACCCAGCCAAAGAAGATGATGTGGGAGCCAAAGAAACAGCAAGAATGGATGATAGATAAAGATTTATGTTTTCAACTGAGTTATCACATAATTTATTATAGCACCTACTGCATTTATAGAACTTGACTGTGTCAATGTATCCTAAGGTAAAACATTTTGTTCTGCTTGAGCTATATCCATATGGGGCAAAGATATTTAAGCACCAGAAATAACTGTTATATCCTACATCGGATATTTAGAGACTTGCAGAAGGTGTCTGCAATGATACTCAATGAGCTTTTGTCTAAGAGAGATGTCTCCAAAGTATACAGTGCTTCAGGTGGTATATTCCCACAAGCAGAAAATACAATTGGAAAGCAGAAATCATTATACACACATGTTGCTGGCCCAAGTGCCTCCATCAGCCTTGCATTCCTTACTGCTTTCCTCAACATCCAGAAGACAAAACCAGGTATCTTCTGCCAAACAATCTGGGATGCACCATTAATATAGTGGATTTAATATAAAAGACAGTGTATTTCAGGATGAAAATTATCCTGTTTTGATATGAATTGAAGACTTGTTCCTATCATGCCTTGATATATTTTTTAATTTTTTTATAGAGACATACTTCTATGAAGCATGCAGTTAATAAAACCATATTATTTCACCGACATTGGGAAAAAAGATCACTGCTAAATCAATCACAGCTTGTGATGAGGCCCTGGCACAGATTGCCCAAAGAAGTTGTGAATGTCCCATCCCTGGAAGTGTTCAACAACAGGTTACATTGGGCTTGGAGCAATCTGATCGAGTGAAATGTGTCCCTGCCTATGGCAGGGGCATTTGAACTGGCTGATCTTTAAGGTCCCTTTCAATCCAAATCATTGCATGATTCTATGATAATTCCACCTTTGTAAGATTTGGCTATAACACATTTCTATCACCCACAAAACTATAAATTGATGGCACTAGGCTTGAACTCAGTTTAAAAAAAAATCCAAAAACAACTGTGTTGTTGAATTTCTGATTCAGAACACACTAGAAACATCCTGATGATTTACCAAAGGCACTGATATTACCTATGTGGCGAGCCAAAAGGAGCCATCAGGAAGGTATATATTTGAGCTGTGTGGGAGAAGGGGGTCTGGTGTCACTTGAGTAGTTTGAAATTCAAAAGCGGTTTAAAAAAAGAATTCTATTAGCTCATGCATCTACTGTGAGTAGGAGGTCTCATTGGGGTTGTCAGAGGAAAAGCTATTTAATCAACATAATGTCAGTCAAGTGCTTGCCAAACCTACTACAATTTTTCAAAATCCAAAATGTTCAAAACAATAATTGATGAAAAATTATATGTAGAGATCTGGCCACTTTAAAATAAATTACAGTGTTTGAGTCTTTTTCTAGAAGTTTCTGGAAGGAGATTGTTATTATGTTTATTTTAAAAGCCTCCATTTCTACAGTATGGAAGAAATGCTTAATACCCGTCCACCCAAGTAGGATTTGGACCATCTACGAGAACATTTAATTACATAATTATGAAATTACATGAGACAGGCATTAATTTAACATGTAGCACTTTCTCCCTGGGTTTCAGTACAGCAAGTGTTTCTGAAGAGCAAACCGCAAGATCATCCAGATCCAGGCTTCTCTCTGGAAGTGTGCTGGGCCAGGTTACTCCTGGGAACTCGCACCTGCTGCTGCACCCCCTCAGGGGTTAACCAGCTTTACATAAGGCCATCTTAGTGGCACTGCCTGGTGCACAGAAGGATTAGACCAGGGTTAGAGACTCTGGAGAAGACAACACAAGATGATACATTCTGAACAAGGTTCAGAAGAAGCTGCAAGTCAGCTCAGGGCTAACACCAAAGTCAGAGCTATAGAGAATTCTCAAGGCCAATTGTTGACCTTGGCTTTGGAGTTTGAGTAAGATCAGCCTAGAAACCCCTGAATTTCTGCATGCTGCTGTGCTACCCTCCCAGATGGATGTGTGGTGAAAATCCCAGAACAGGCCCAGAGCAGGAACCTTGAGACAGTAGTGGGAAAAGCAACATGTGAAAATCTTGTAGAATTTCATCATTCTGGAGGACTGGGAATCAGAAACTGAAAATTTCTGGTACAACCTTGTTGTGGTGGAACCCCAGGAGGGAATTGGCCGTTGGTGGGCAGATTCTGGGGTTTGAAAGGACCCCCCAGTCACACTGGGAGGAAAAGCCCCTTGTCTCCCATCGACTTGGGGCTGGGCAACACGTAACCTGACTCTGTCTGCCCTGGCAAGCCCCTCACCCCAACCCCTCTCCATCTTGCCTATTGATCCCTGGTCTTTCCCCCCATCCCTGCCTTTTCCCCGTGGCTTTGTACCCTTTATAAGGCCATGCCACGGCTGTCCAAGCCCTCTGATCCCTGGCCTCCTTCAACGATAGAATAAAGTCTGCTGGATCGCCATATGAAAGTGCCCTCTGACTCTGTGCCTCTGGTAACGCATGAGCTATCCTGGCTTTAATGTGAGTGTGCTTAGTGCCTTCCACCAGCACGGGTGTGAGAAGTCTGCCAGCTACTGTGCAAAGGCACAGCCGGAGCTCGCTCTCTCCCCCGGTGGGACAGAGACGCTGCTCGACATGCAGCAGCTTTCACCTCCTCCACTCCTCACGCGGCCATACAACCTCTTTTTAACAATTTACTACATCTATCCATAAGCCCAGAAAGTTTCTCTTAGGTAACAGAAAACTATTTTTTTTTAATGAAGTGAGGGTCTAGGCAGCAAATGAGACCAACAGTATTCCATAACTCCTAACTACTGTCTGTTGGAAATACCATTGGTTTGTTTCATGCAGAGATACAGGTTAGGCTGGGAGCAGTGTGGTGGGGCACAACAAGGCTGATGATATTAAGGACCTGTGAGGGCTTCCCAGAGAACTAAAAGCTCTGCATTGGCTTTTCCCAACAAAGAGCAAGTTCACTTCAGATAAGTGTCAGGTCACAGAACAAAGCACATTCCAGCTTATGCAGAAGTACACAAAAAAATATGATGGATGAAACAGCTTCATAAGCATTTGTGAGCTTCAGCAGGAGTTCTCAGCACAGATAAAGCTCTGCAAATTCAAAAGGAATTATTCATAAGAGGAACAGGTGTTCCTGCAGCAGTAGATGAACAAACTATTAGACCCAAATCAAATGGAAAAGTTCATGTTTCTATGATTGAGACTCTGGTTACCATCTAGCCCCTAACTGAGGGGGGTTTACCACAACTACACAAACTGCAATAGGGGCCTAGAGGTAAACAGATATAGATAAACTGGAACAGAAACAACTTACAGTATTGGCAATACCACAGTGAGGTCCTACTCAAAGCAACAGGTAGTTTACTGAAGAAGCTTTGTTTGATACATTTTTGAATTATTGTACCCATGAGAATTCTTTGCAGCCTTCCAGAGAGCTTAGGTTATAAAAGGTACATTTCTGAGAAATGTAACTTCATTTTTCTTTGTTTTGGAGACTAACGTTCTGGAGAAAGACTTTTGAAATCGCTGCGTTGTTTTGAAGTTACTGCCAGAATCAGCCAAGGAACGAAGACAGTCTCCTCTAATAATATTGAACTATAAATTGCTATTGAGACAGCCAGTTCATGCACAAAACATGATTCAAAATTCACATACCTGCATTATATACATACATTTATTAAAGAAATTCTTGCAATGCATCTGCACACATAGCACCACCTGGCAAAAATGCAGCTTTGTTATTTGGAAAGAAAATTGCACTTGATCACTCATTTGGCTCAGAGCTACCCCCACTATTGATACAGACTGGGAGATGTACAGATCAAGAGCACCTCTGCTCAGCAGGACTTGGGGATACTGGTGGACAAAAGAAGAATTTTTGAATGGGGCAGCAATGCACACTTGCATCCCAGAAAGCCAATCTTAACCTGAGCTGCATAAAAAGAGTGGCCAGCAAGTCAAGGAGATGATTCTGATCTACTCCACTCTCATGAGACCATCCTAGAGTACTGCACCCAGCTCTGGGGTCCCCATACAAGACAGACCTTTGAGAGCAGCCACAGAGTAGAGAGAAAACTACTAGAGGGCTGGAACATCTCTAAGAAAAGACTGTTTTGGGGAATATTCAGTCTGGAGAAGAGAGGACACCTGGGAGACCTTACTGCAGCCTTTCAATAAAAGAGGTGGGGGGGAAGGCAGGCTTATAAGAAAAATGTAGAGGGGCATTGTACCAAGGTCTATAGTGTCAGGACAAAGCAAAATAGTTTCAGACTTGATTATATCCAATTTAGATGGTTTTAAGTAAGGTGTTTTGTTTATTTTTTTGTTAATACACACAATGAGGGTAGTGAGATACTGGCACAGGAACAGAGAAACTGTGACTGCCCCATCCCTGGAAGTGCTCCAGGCCAGGTTGGGCAGGGCTTAGAATAACCTGGTCTAGTGGAAGGTGTCTCTGCCCATGGCAGGAGGCTTCAAACTGGACCAGATGAACTTTAATGTCCTTTCCAACCCAAACCGTTCAATGATTCCATGAACCATCCAACAGTTGACCAAGATAACCCTAATTTTCAAGCAAGAAACCAACACCATAGATAGTTTTGGACTATCTAAGTTTTTGTGGGGTTTCGGGGGTATTTTTGCTTGTTGGTTTGGGGTTTGTTTTTCAAAGTTCATTAAATCAAAGATATTTTAGACAAGCAGCAGACAAAGCAGTTAGTTGTAGAAATGGATGTAGCATTTTATACCATATAACCGGACAACCTAACATGCTGAGCTTCACTCTTTCCATCATCACCAACAGAAGTATTTGAAAACTCAGAATATTGAAACTGCTCTGGTTGGTGTCCTTGAAGAAGTGAATCTCAAAGTGTTTATTATCATAACAACATGTCACCAGAGATCTACTCTTATGTAGCAAATGCACTATAGATAGATGAATTTCAGTTAAAAACCTGAAAACTCTGAAGCATTTGGGGGTTAAAATAATGATTAAATGTGCTGAACAGCACATTTAAATGCCTGCCTGTTGCCACATCTAACCTCTGCATTTTCAAAACTGATCTAAACAATCCAGTCAAACAGATTCCTGCCTCCACTAAGAGTCATGATTCAAATGGACTTCTGTTCCACACTATCACAAACTCTGTAGTCCATTCCACAAACATGGGATTACAGTTTTATTTGAAGGTCTTTTTCTTATTGTCAGGTTTACCCTATATCATTAGAAAGAATGAATGTTTAAATTGGCAATCACCCAAGCTATGCTTTTGCTTCTCTATGGTTGCCACTGTGTTTCAAAGAAGCTCAAATGCAATTTTCAGAATTTATTACAACCTATTTTAAGTAGTGCAGAACGTCCAATGACAATTTTTTTTTCATTTTACTGTTTGGTATAAGATGGGCATTCACATTTAATCATATCCAATGATTACCACAATGAATACAAATGTGTTATATTATCTTTAAATAAATGAATGTCAATATGTTCCAGGGTAACAGAAGTAATTGCATATTGATAACAGTCATTATCATAAGTCATAGTTGCTGGCAGAAAACCCACTTGTATTTTCTAATAAGGTGCAATATTATGGTCTATTTTGAGATGATAGCTTTCTATTTCCCCATACATAATACAGTATCACTTCAATATAGCTGGCAGACACTGGAAATAGATAAAAATTCAAAATGCAAACCTGCAAACTGTAAGATTTTACAGTCTTTTGAAACTAGTCTGGATAGTCCAAGTGCCTCAGAAAAAAGTGATATGAAGGAATCATTATCTTTGCCAGGCTGATGTATCTTCTGTTCCACTCACCATAGCAGATAATAGCAACCAGCACATTATCCCAAATTGATACAACCAGATATTTCAGACTTTGCATTGTAGCTCATTGCAGTTCACAAAGTAATCTGAAAGACACTTGAGAAAGGGACACGTCCCTCCTGTTTTTAAGGGGCACAAAACTTTAAAGCTAACTCAGATATTCTGTCTGCATGTTACAGTACAGCAAGGAAGTTCTAATATCAGTATCAGGATTGCAGGCTCTTGTTCTGCGCTACTGCTCTACTTTATTGCTTTAAAGCAGCAGAAAGGCAGAACTTGTTAAAACAAGCAGACAACTGCAGAGTCCTGCAGTGTGGACAGATTATCCCCTGGAAACTCTGCAGGCTGGAGATGACTCTGTAGCAGGCTTTGCAAAAAAAAAAAAAANGGTTTTAAAAAAAAAAAAAAAAAAAAAAAAGAGGGGTCTTATCTGGGCAAGGATTTTAATGTGGGTCAGTAGTGTGTGGATCAGCAAGATCACAGCAAGGTCAAAGCTGAGTGTCTCCCTGCTACCTGGTAGCTGTGAGGCTATGCCTGGAATATTCTGCCTAGTTTTGAGTTCCACACACAAAATGTACCCACAATTAGCCCTCAGGGGAGCCAAAAATAAGAGTGCACCTTTAACTTTCCAATGAAGCAGAGGCTTTAGTTCATGAAGTGTACAAAGGGATTGAAGAAACAAGTTTTATTCACCCTGGAGAACAGGAAGCTTGTAAGAGGTGGGTGTTGCTACTGCTCTCAGCAGCCTAAAGCATGGCTGTAGAGAAGACATGGCTCCTACTCCTCCCCAAGACAATCAGTGAAAGGACAAGCAACAAATACTGCCTGCAGCAACAGAAATTCCCATTGCATGCAGAAAAAAAAATTGGAATTTCACAGTGGGAGTGGATAGACCCTAGCAAAGTGGATAGACCTGCTCAGAGGATCCACCACCTGTAGAGATTTCCAGAATCCAAACAGCTGAGCCTGCCCAGAGCAGAGTTAGTTTCCTTCACAGCAGCTCATATGGTGAGGTAGGTTAGATTTTTGACCAAAACAGTTCTAGTAACACAGTGATGTCGCTTTTGCTGAGCAGCATGGAGACCTTTTCTCTGTCACTCTGCCTCACCAGTGACCAGACTGGAGGAGGCTGGGAGGGGACACAACCAGGCACGTGATGCTATCTAGATATTCCATATCATATACCATCTTGCTCAGCAGTAGAAACGAAACAAGGGCATTTTGAAGGGTTTGCCATCTTTTGCTCAGAAACCTGTGTGCTTCAGCCTGCACACAGCAGGTGGTGAGTGATTGCCACTGAATCACTTCACAGAATCACAGCACCATTAGTGCTGAGAGGGACCTCTGGAGATAACCCAGTCCAATCCCCCTGCCAAGGCAGGGTCACCTGGAGCTGGTGACACGAGTAGTTTGGAATGTCTCCAGAGAGGGAGACTCCACACCCTCCCTGGGCAGACTGTTCCAGTGCACTGCCACATTCAATGTCAAGAAGCTCTTCCTCATGTTGAGGTGCAACTTCTCGTGGTTTCATTTATGGCCATTGCTCCTTGTCCTGTCACTGGGCACCACTGAAAAGAGCCTGGCACCATCCTCCTGACATTTGCCTTGCATTAAATATCTTGCTTTATTTTTCCTCTTGTGAAACAAGTTTATTCCTTTCACTCTTGACACCACCATCTGTGTCAGCCCCCTAACAGTCACAGAAGAGGTTGTGTGAAGAATTCAAAAGAAATACTTGTGGTCAGCTCCACCAGAGTGCTGCGCCATCCCTTGGGAATGCACTGCCATACCAAGCTCCACCACCTCCCGAGGAACACCCAAACCAGCACCTGAGGGAGAGCCTCACTTGTAATTACTCGAAACTTCCCAAGGTAAATACAAAATAACACTGTTTTGTAGCAAAGTTCTGCCATTTCATTACAGTCTCCTGCAGGGAAAAGGAAAGTGTCAGCTCTAACTTTTCTTAGTCATGGGCAAAGAAATAAAATGCTCAGGCATCCAGAGAACAGGGTCACCGGGAAAGCTTTTTCCTCAAGTGAGGAGTGAAGTCCTAGGGGGGACAAACAAGCCTGAACTCCTCTGTGAGGAGGTGTAATTAAATCTTCATTTGTTTCTATGCAACTATTCCATCAAAGTCTCAAGCCCGAAGCTTTCTATCCAGCAGCCAAAGCCCGCAATTTTTAAAAAGCCAAATATTTTTAAGTGTTATCACGTAAGTGCCTCAAAGAGATGCCCTGAAAACAGTCCGCGCTGCCCCGAGCCCTCAGGCGGGTGGGCACAGCCACCACGGGCAGCACAGTTGCTCTCGGGGCATTCATCAAACCTGTGGTTTGATGTTTTTCTGGGGGTTTTGTTGGGTTTGGGTGCGGCTTTTTGATAATGGTTTTTAAGTGAAGTTATCGCCGGCCCAGGCGAGGCTCGGTCGGTCCCGCCGGTTACCTGGCAACCCCGATCCGCCCAGCCGCGGCAGCCCCTTCATAACTTCTCTAATTGATTCTTTTTAATTACCTTTTCTAATTAACTTTTTAAATTCACCATAAGTAGTGTGATTTTTTTTCCACTATGGCCAGCACGTAGCAAAAGTTTTTTTCCACAAGCCGCTATTGTTAGAACACAGTTCGGGAAAATTACTGAAACTAAGTTTTGCTAAACCAACCTTGGTATGTGTCAAAGCACAAAACCTGAGGGAGAGATGTATTGCCGAGAACTGGACACAAAGAAGGCAGAATTTATGGACTACAAGGATGTTTTGCAGAAACCAGACGTAAGAAACTAAGACAAATCAGCAATTGCACTGAAATATTCTCTGAGAAAAAGATAATAAAAAGACTGCAAATGTGGGCTAATTAGCATGAGAATGAAGAAATCAATAAAAGATAGAATACTAATTAATGAAGAGAAATATGTCATTTATAGCCAATGAACCTTAATTTCTTCGTTTGCTAAAAATATATAAATATTGAGAAGTTTTCAAAGTGAATGTGCACATTTGGGGAACAACCACACACACACCAACTGCTGTGAATAAAGTAATGCCTGCCTTCTAACATTAATAATAGTTTGATTTATCCCGACATTTTTGGTGACAACAGGGCAGCACCACAAATTAAAAGCAACAGCAACACATACCCCGAGGTCAAGCTACTACTCTTCCTTCAGGGAGGAAAGGGATGCTCCTGCATTCCCCATACCAGCTCTTGGAGCAGCCAGCCCTGACTGAGGCCAGGAGCAGCCCCCAGAGCACAGAATGGACCCTGCCCTCCTTTGCAGCAGCAGTTATATTACCAGAGTTAATTTGCACCAGCTGTGGCACTGCAGCTGCAGCTGAAGATTATGATCCTTGATTGGGTGCAGTCAAGCCAGGGTATGCGTTGGGAGAACCTTTTGGAAAGGCCAGGACTTGGTGGACCTCAGCCTCAATTTGGGGTGTCCCCATGGTGCTGGATGTGCAATTGGGGCTTGCCTAAATTCTCAGAAGCCTTGGAAATCATGCCAGGTGTTAGGGCTTCAGAAATGGTTCTGGATTGGGGTGATATGAAGGAAAGTCACCTCTTCCCCTGTGCCTTTCTTGTCCTTCACAGAAACAACGTGTTTCCTGAGAGCACCAGGAGCCTTACAAAGCCTCCAGGATCCACCACAGGCCCAAACTCTCCCCAGCTTCACATGTGAGATGTGGGAAATATTTCTCTGTCTCTGACATCCACATAAAGATACAGCTTCTACAAAGGAAGAGAGGTCAACAAAAATATGTCCTTCAGTAACCAGCCATGACTGAGTACATGTACTTAAAAAATCCCTCACTATTTGCATACTACTTGTTTTTAATGGTAGAGGTCTGGCAGTGTTGGCAATTAGTGCAAGTGTACTGTAAAGTCAATTTGAAAGTGGGCATGTAAAAAATACTGAATTTGTAATATTTTACTGCCTCATGAAAGGCATCTAATTTGGACATTGAACATTTTTGCAGTGAGCAAGCATTTCTATGAATTTCAATACACATCGTTTCCCACAGAGTGAAATTTTTATGGAAAGTTGCACAATTCTGAGCTGCAAATACTGTGTGTGCTTAGTTAGCAGTTTTATGAGCAGCCAAGTTGTGGTTGCTATCAGGCATTTTTTTTGCTGTGTGCTCTTCTTTAACTTCACAGCAAGTATAAAGGTTGTTCTTAGGAGAAAATCGTCTTTCCACTGAGAATTAATCTTTTTTGGTATGCTCTCTATTTCTGGCTTTCACTATTCTGCTTCTATCAAAATCCAGGTTCTCTACAATGTGACTGACACATTGAGTACCCCTTCCTCCCCTAAATTTTAATAATAAAGGATCTACAGACATAATGATTTGTTTACGCTTTTGTGCATTTTCTGTTGAAGGAATTTTTTCTTTTATATGACTAGTCTGCTCCAATTTAAGGCTGAAATGGAGCCACACTGTTAAAACTATCCAGTGGGGATCAAAGAAGTCAATACCTCTCTGGTCTGTATAGTCTGTTTCCTACCATTTTCAGGGTCCTCAAGATTTTAAAGGACTCTTAATAAACTGTAATAACTCTGAAACTGGACAAAATTGTCATGGATAGTTCAGTAAAGGTCTCTACTCACTGAAAGCAAAAAAGGGAAATGAGACTAACATTGATGGTATTTATACCGCACTTAGGTACAGTGGCAAAGCTGTCCTTCATATTGATCAGTATAGGAGAAGTTATGTGACAAAAGGGGATTAAAGCAGAAAAGGTTATAATTTCAAAGGAAACTTTGAACATGATGTTGTTTATATTCAACAGGAGACACATAAGGCAATATTTTTAAAATAACAATATTTCAATTATTTCCATGCATCTCGTAATACTATAGATTTGGCCTCTGTCTCTGTACTTATACATAGAAACTATATTATAATGTGAGTTATCCAAATAAAATAAATCCTAATTGGGGAGGGCATGGTACAAATAGCAATTATAACGGATTTCCTGTGTGGAGGGCTGGTAACTCTGTTACTGAGTGATGTAAATGAGACCAGAATTTAGTCCAAGCTTCTGTTCTCCATTTCTAAATCCGTTACCTCCCACTATGGCAGATGTGAATACATATGGGAGAAAGAACAGATCAGATCCATCTAGTGGGAGGACAGGAACAATGTACATATTGATCTATTACATGTAACCACAAATCAAAGTTAGAATTTTCACATGGAACATATGTATTTGCTTCATATATGGCATACTTGCATTTTTAACAAGCTTTACATTTAAAATCATGTAAAGGAATATCACATAAAGATATGATAAATGAACACCAGAAGTTATGTCCCCAGCTATTCTTTAAATCAACACATTAGCTTTATAGCTAATGTTAAATTAAGTATTTTTCTATGTTTGAGCATGGAGTCCTTTAAATATACCTAGCAGGAGCTGATGTATTTCTAATAAGAAATAGGGCACAGTAGATTCTTCATCCCTGCCCTGTCTGTATTCTCACTCGTAATGCCTTAAGTATTTGTTATTTTTTGCAGTGACTGGTTTCCTGGAATGCATTTTCCAAGATGAGTTTATGGTAACTATTTATTGTTGATGTTTCTGTCACATAGTAAGTTACCTTTACAACAAAAGAGCTGAAGTCATGACGGAAAATCATCCAGAAAGTTTCTGAATTAGAAAAATGTGTAAATTATGCAAAACTAAGTCTTGCCTGAAGGGTGAGAGACAGGAAGCCTTACAGTAAGTTGACACAGTTCGTGAAGTGACAGACAGGCCTTGTTCTTGTGCAGTTTTTAAAATGGTAGGAAATTCAAAGAAAAAGACCTATAGTTAAACTGAAAATCACACATCTCCACAAATCTGAAGTAAATGTTTCCTGGGATAATTAATTTGCTAGTGTGAATGTACAGCAGCTTGGGTCATGAGAGTCAGCCCTGTCTGGTCAAAAGCTGAATGGGACATGGGTTTCCTTAATACTTCCACCAATTTTTCCATTTTCCCATATCTACACTAAGCAGAAATAGTAACTGAGCTGCTGAATTGTTTCCTCTCTCTCTCTGTTGTATTTTACTGCAGATGTCCTTGGAAAGGATTTGCTGCTGCCATAAAAAACTGCTATTGATGATGAAAAATATATTAAATCAAATTATTTCTTCAAAATGGGCACAGCCTTGCAGGAAAAGGATGAAGATGCCACATGAAAGTGGAGGATTTAATTCTTGATGTGCAAGATGATTGGAGTGGATCCTAGCATGGAGCACCTGCCAGCTGTGTTGTGTACCAGTTTTTTTCCTGTTCCTCCTAGCAGGAGTAACTGGCTGGAAATAGGAGAGAAGTGGCAGAGTTTTCCAAAGACGGTGGAAATTCTCATCATTATGGCAAGAAAACAGGAGAAGAAGGGAGAGGTTAAAACCCTTTTACAGCTGTCCCCTCTCTAGAAAATGTCTACTTAGGCCAATGTGCCGTTTTACGCAATTTCCAAGGACTAGAGTATAATCAGTGCTGAACACTGTTTAACATTCACAGGAAAACTTATTTTCAGGCAGGTTCACGTAGGAGCTTTAGATCTTGACCACTTCTCAGGGACTGAAATTCATGCCTTAAGGTTCATACCTTAAACATTTTTATGAAATTTTGCTCATTATAACAAAAACTGTATAAAGAAGCTATAACCAAAGAAGCCTGCCTGAAGATGCCTGACTTGAACTTTGGACTGTAAATCAAACTACTGAGATTACATAAAGGGAAAAGCCATTCTTCAATCACCTGAAACAAACCAGTAAACAGAGAAAAGAATGTGAGCCAAACCCAGCAGCCTGCTAAAATCATCTCTGGCTTGCTTTGGGGTGGGGGAGGCCATAGCCCACAGACCCATTTTCTTGAGCAGGTTTGCACAGATTTGCCCCCCAGCCAAGGCAGGGGGAGGAAGTTTTAGTGTGTCATAACCTCTGCTCAGGGGCAGTGAACCCATCCTCCCTTACACAGACTGGCTGTGGAACCCCTAACCCCACAGGCCATATCCATGGGACATTCACGTGAGAGGGAGCTGAGGGGGTGTCATAATCCATCAAAGGCCCCCCTGAAGTTCCCCCCAGAGTAATTCCTGAGACTTTGCACCAGAGGACTGCATGTGATGCAACAAACTCAGAGTCTGTTGCAAGAGACAACGGANACAAACTCAAGGTCTGTTGCAAGAGACAACGGAAAACTACCCCCCCCCCCCCCAATAACATAGTTGGGATCCACAGAGTGGTGAAATTTTCCTTATTCGGTCCCTGTCACCTTCTTTGTGTCTTCCCTACCTATTTTCTTTCTTTCTCTTCTTCTTTCTCTCTCTCTCTCTCTCATATTTACTATCAAATAGAACTCATACTATTGTCACTGGCACATGGTCTCATTTGCACTTTAATTCAGGCAGAGGCATTTCTAAGAACTTTAATAACCAGATCATGACACCATGATGCTCAGGAGTATATAAAGAAACACCAAAAATTGATTACTGTCCTGTAGGGAAAAATAAACACTTAAACCTACCAAGTTTCAACTATTCTATTTTGCATCATAACTGTATTCCTAGAATTTAGAAAACTGGTTCAAGGGTGATTAAATCTGGTTTCCTGTGAGTCCGTCCTTGTAAAGCTTAATAAATCATGTATTAATTTCATTTTCTGAGTCACTGCACTGGTTTTGCAGTATATTTGCCACAAAGCACAAGTTCATAGTAGGGCTGCAACATGTCACAAGAAAAAAGGAGAAAACTGGAAAAAGGGGGAAAAAAGGAAAAAAAGATATATGTGTATATAAATATATACATATATACTTTAAATTTTTATATATATACACACACGCACATACAAAGTGTAAGTCATGACGCTGTACCTGCAAGCAAAATCCTTCAGTTTAACAGCCAGTATAGAAATGCTAGCTCCCATTCTGACATGCTATGGAAAAGTTGGCCCCTTTTGCTGTACATTTAATTAAAAGAAAGAAGGTATATCTGCACTCTGGATGGTCATTGGACGGTTTCCAGGGCTACAGTAAACCATGCTACCTGAAAACAACCCAGAGGAAAAAGAGTTCATACTTCTTCAAAAAGTTCAAAAATAGTCTAAACCTACTGGTGATTTAGAAATAGAGAGGAAGCAAAAACGAAAAATCAAATACGTAATGTAACTAAATCCAGAGCATCTCAGCTTTATGGAAATGAGATTTTTTTTTTTGAGATGCCTTCAGTCCTTCATGTACATGGTAAATTATTTCTTAATATAACCTGGTACAAAAATTATGTGAAGAAAGAAAAAGACAAAATTAAGGCCATAGTAATCAATTATCAAATGTTAACTATCTAGATTTTCAGTGGATTTTTTTCTTAATAGTATTAAGTGCCTAGAAATGGTTGGGTTCAATCGTATCTACTTAGGACTAATTTATTTCTCAAGACACAGCATAATAAATAGTTAGGATTAAATTAAATGTCCAGATGTCAAGTTGCTGTTCTGTTTGCTATCAGCTGATGTTTATTTGTTCAGAAGCCTGTCAATATTCCTCAGAGCTGCTATTATCGCCTAAATTTAAATTTTTAACATCTGTAAATTATTTATGCTGTCTAGGGGAAAAGATGTAGGACCTTCAAAGGACTCTTCATAGCAAGAACTTAGTTTAGCATTGTGGACTGTTTACAGCAATGTCCTCTCTCTGTCAGTCATATGACAAACGAGGGGAAACATTCTTCTAACTTAGATATTTGAGTTAGTTGCCAAATGGCAAGAAGAATAAATTTCCTCATTTCTCTTCTTTTTAAATATTTCCCTCAGGACCTCATTTGATCTTGGGGGTAATTTACTATTTTAAAAGTAGCAGGATTAAGCCTTTAGCTAAAAATGAAAGCAAAGTTACAGAGAGAAAGATTATGAGAAGGAATAATATATTAACATGGCAAATAATTTAGCCATTTTTCTGTTTGCATTTTAGCCACTTCTCTATAGCTAATTAAATCAGAACATTTGGTTATATTTTTATCAAGATGCTGGGTTTCTTAACCTGCCCTCTCTGAAATTATCAATTTGAAAGATTAGACTGTAAAAAAACCTTTGTATTTCATCCTGAAATGATCTTCAAGTTAAAACTGAAGTCAGTGAGGGTACCTACAGTATTAACCAATCCACTCTAAAGATAACAATTTGTGCCTTTATAAATCACCAGGTAAAAAAAAATTAGAAATGTTTTCACTTACTTGGTTCAGAGGAAAATGATGCTTTGGTTCTTGCCATTTCCGACATTCAGAAATTTCTAAATCTCACCTTAGGTCTCTACCAGACCATTTCTTCATTATTTCTTGAAGCTTTTCCAGTTTCTAATTTTACACATAAAATTGTATTTTCATTAATAGATATGACATAAAGTGAAGGTTTAAAAAAAGTAACTGTAGACAGCAAGCACAAATTTTTAACAACAAGGGTACTTGACCAGTCAAGCAAGCTCGAATTAACTGTGGAGTATTCATATCTTCATCTTCAAAGCAATGCTGGGAGAGGTGTTATGACAATAGTGACTATTGAAAAAAAGAACACAAATTAGGCTGTCCAACCTCAATTAGGGTGTTTGGTATTTCTAATGCAGAGGTATCAGGGTAAACATGGAAGCTTGTGCTTAACTAAAACATAGACAAGATGGTCTATATCTCTTGTTCCTCTCTATAAATACTTGATATTTTAAAGTCATCAAAGCAAATGCTTCAGTTGTAGCAAATTGCTGAAAATTAGAATTTGAAATGTGAGATCCAGCACTGCCTTCTACATCAGCAAATTAAATATATTATTTAAATGTATATTTTTATATGTTACCCACGCTACTTCTCTGTGGATTGAACCTCATGTTTGCAAATCACATGACTGGCAGAGTTCATAATCCCAAAATCACCAAGGGCCCTAAAGCCTTGCAGGAGACTAACAGGGCAAGTCACCACCATAGAAATAAATAAATATGTAGTAAACCATGCAGAAGAATTTAAAACTTTAACTATACATATATTTGAACTTTTCTAAGGCTAAGAGCCAATTGAGCAGAATGTTAGCTGGCATGAATCCAGATGGTGCCCCAATTTCCTTAAGGAGACGCCAGTATCTAGTCTGGTGTATCCGTTACTGTAAGAATAAAAAGAGGACAAATATTAAGCCCTATTAAAGTAACCCATATGGACCCCCAAAGCGATAAAGTTAAACAGCACAGAGTGTTCCTTCCATGTGCTAATTTGCAGCAGAAATTTCTGTTCACTCCCCTCTTTTCTAATGAGAACTTCGTGACTGAGGGGGGTGCAGAGAGCAGAATAGTCCTGGAAATCGCAATTTAACCTCTTGCTGATTCAACAACGATTTAGCTAAATAAGTGGAGTCTTCAAATGCACTTATCTATGAGGAAAAATGCTTCTCTTAAACACTTATTGAAAGGCCTGGGGAAAACAATGTGTATTCTTACCATGGAAATCCTCCTTACTTACATTAAGTGCTCCTTGCTCATCTCTGCAGAGATGATGTTCGCATTAGACTAGAGGCTGACCTTTTTCATAAAAAATATTTTAATTACTTTACCAGATATAACATGTATAACATATTTATATTTTAAAATATGCATTTCATTATATTTTTGTAAAACATTTATTGCAATTATATTTGTAATAGAGTTCAAGAGAAAGTAGAAAGCAGAAAGAAACACATGGGGTCAATGGAAAGGGAGAAGATTGAAATCTGTGTGACAGAAGTAAATGTAAGAAGGATTAAGGTTAATTTAGATATCTGATACCTGGCCTGGAAATGTGTAAATCAGGAGAGTAGAACACCTTTTATAAAGGCACGAGGTTGTTTCTTTAGACATTAATAGCTCAGTGTGCAAAACAGTGGTTAACAGGGCATATAATACAAAAATCCTGCTTCCATAACAGATGGCTTTATTTACCCTGTTTAGAAACTTGACATGGGGGAATCTTCCACTGGAAGAGCAGTTGTATGTGCTGCAAAATAATCAGATCTGGGTCAAAAATCAGACTGCCGTAATACTTGGTGCCAGTGTTTATGTAAGATTGTCACAATCTGTCCAAAGCAGGAAAAGATCCAAATAATTAAATGTATTTAGTGTGTGGTGTTTTCCCTCCTAAAATAATTGTGACCAAGTTTCAAGTGAAACATCCATACGGGAACAGGTTTCCAATGCTTCTTTTTTCCATTTGGTACAGTGCTTGCAGTGTCACTTTTGCAACATCCTCTCTTGCTATCAGCCTTCTGATAAATTCTGGGAAATATGAAGCCATATAAAATTCCTGGTATGCTGAAGAGTGAAGAGTGGCTTATGGATGGAAACACTGAAAAGCAGCTCTAGAAGACAGTAGAAATAAATGCTGAATAATACTGCTTAATCCTCTTCAAATTTCCTTCCTAGTCAATGTCTTATACCTAAGAAAGTACCAGGTGGTTTTCCTGCTCTTTGTTTTTCTGCTGAAGAACACTGCTGACCAGTCTGACCAGAGGAAAAGAAAAAGGTGCTGTAGCAAAAGGACGCCTAAACAAGTAATCAAAGGAGAGCCTGGAAAGTAGGAGGCAGGATATCAGGACTGTGTGTCGGGTGATGTGAGATAATGTTTTGTTTGGAGGAGAAAGTGGCCTAAGTTAAAATGGAGATGTTTCTCCAGAGTCCATGGGCATCCTGCATGCATGACAGAGCTGCTAGGAGATGATATGCATTTAAAAAAAATCCTTTTCCTGAACTAAATTCAATATCTATCCATCCTGTTCATATAGTAAAGGATAAAAAACAAAAAAACAAATATGTGGTTTATGGATCCTGACGGTTTGGTTTGGGCGGTGTTTTCCAAATTTGCCTAAAACCAGAAGCAGCTCCTAATGAAATTAAGGTCATTGACCAGTTCCAGTGTGATTTGCTATTAGCAGCAGTGGACCAAATTCCCATAGTGGTTTAATCATAAGCATAACCTAGACTATATTTTTCTGTTTGCTTCAGATGAAGGTCATTAGCACAACAAAACTACACCGGTCTGACTGGACTTCTCACAGATCTTCTTTCAAACTCTGGAGCCAGAACAGAGAGAACAACAGAACTGGTAAATTAAAGTACAGAACTGGGATGATGTTCAACATTACTAATTTCTAAACTATCATTAACCTAGAGCTGTTACTAACTTTAGGTAGGAATGAACCAAATAAGAGTTTTATCAGTTCACTAATGACAAATTTTTAAGGGAAGTAAAAAGTAAAGAAATGGTATCAGCAATCATATACAGCTTCATTGTCATTGTACAATAAACTCAATGGCAAGCTAGCAAAACTGTTTGTTTTATACAGACATTTGCTGAACAGGACAATCAGGATCTGGGGGATTTTCAGAAAAAGAAATGGGGACAATTTTAAATGCAGTTCTTTAAAAGTAAGTGCATATTGCAAGGGCTGGCAAGCTGATTAATGTTACCTTGGGGGTTATGGCTTGATTAGCTATAAATTCTGCAGTGCTGCTGCAACAACAGCAACACAAAATTATATGTATTTTTTGGGGGTTTTTTTAAATTGTAACATTAATTTCTCTGTTTGATTCTCTCATTTTTCTCCTACTGAAAGTTTGGTGACTCACTGATTTTCACACTGTTGGCTGTCCAAGCTGTGCCTGGTTCAACCAACCAAACCTGGTATCTTGGCTCCACTAAACCGTGTGGCAAGCTGGCTGCAGAGGGAAGGGGTTCATGTGTTCACAGTAGATGTTGTAAATTGCCTCGGGGGCATTCTCGCTGCAAAAATAGGAGAACACTACAAAGTCTACAGTTTCTAACATATATACTGAGCAGCTGGAAGCTTCTCAAACTTTCCATGTGCTGTGGAGGTATTTTGTGACATATCAATGTCAGAAGCTGCTACTTCAACACTTCCCATAATGATTTCCAAGGAAAGAGCTCTAGAAGTCAGGAAAATGCATGGGTTAAGTGCTGTGCAAATTGTGTGTCCTTTGACATAAACCAACGCCTCTGAAGGGTTAATTTGGAGAATTTGTCTCCTTACTCCCTAAGTTTAAAATGCAGCTAAAGCACTCTGGCAGCAACCGATTTTTGAGATAAGATAATGGATAAAAAGGCTAAAGCAGAATAGTCTTTTTCTTCTTTAATTTTGGGTACACATAAATTTCTTTTTAGGAAGCCTTGGGGCACACTAACAAAAAATATTTTTCTTTGGTGGAAATTTAATTTTAAAAAAAGGCAGTCAAATCAATCGGTGGATATTGTGAACAAAATACTTTGTATTTGCCTCCGTCAAAACAGTGGATGAAACTGGATGGGGCAGGAGAGAAGGAGGGGGAAGAAAGGAAAAAAGAAGACACTATTTTTTCATGTCTCTAACACCATGTATTTCACTTTTGAATTTTTTCCTGACCACAGTATTGTCTTGTCAAGGAAGCAAAGTTACGTAAATTGCTCCTGTATGTGTTTTTTCTATTAATACGCAGCCTTCCTGCAGAGCTGGATTCTGTGTCTTTCCTTGGCCACATCTGCCAACTGTGCAAAAACATATGTGTGAGACCAGTGACATTGAGGAAAGGCAGAACACTGACCCCACATTAATTCTCCGTGGCCAGGCTCCACAGACGCTGTACAGTAGGGCAGTGACCCTTCTCCCAGCCATGGTCTCTTGGAAGGGCAGGTTTTAGGCAGGGAGAGCTTGTCACAGCCTGTACAGTCTGAAGACACCTCTGCACATCTCAGTCTTCAATAATAGATTGCAATTTCTGCTTTATGGGCAGAAAACAGTTTTTGTTGAAAAAATTAATCAATGAGATTGTGAAAGTAGTCACAGAAATGACCATCTTCTGAGGCTCATGAAACCATTTGGGTTTGTTCAGAACAGTAACTCCCATCGTGTACCATTGCTACAGTGGTACACGATGGGAGTTATTGTTCTGAACAATACATTTACTCTAGGTCCTACAACAGAGAGTGTGGTTGTTTTCATGAGCTCTATATCAAAACCAAACATCTGTGCTTGATTACATGGGTCTTTTCTGGATAATGGTATACAATAAATAAGAGCTTCAGTATTATCTCATGAATAGCTTTTTTCAAAAGCACAGAATCTTATTAGACTTTAGCATTATGGTCATACACATAAAAATTCAGAAGACAATTCGTTGACTTAAAATCACTAACCCAGCCTCTGAAAGAGCCCTGTAGGAGGTATTTGATGGTTTGAGATGTGCTTATAATGATGGATAACTACTTCAGGCATCAGGCCTTTCAGGGTGAATTATCGCTCTCAGAGAAGTTGGGGTTTGCGGAAGGTGAGGGTGGAAAGTCAGGTCCCTGTGAATGAGTTCATCCCTCTTTGCTGAACATACTGTCCTACCTGCTGGGACTTTCCTCCAAAGCACAGCTCTTTGCCTTGCCATGACCTAGCCCTGATCTGTTATTCAGACGTCAAAAGAGTTAGATATTTTGAGGCTGATACAGTCAATCCTACCAGCAATGTGCACCTGAGGCAAAACACCTGAGCTGTCTGTGCTGAAGGGATGTGACACTGAACACATCTGCCTGTAATTAGGGAGATACAGAGACCCACAGGTGTAGGGTTTCTTTAGTTTAACACATCATTAATGAGAAAAAACTTTTATTTGAAAGAGAGAAGACAAACATTAGAATTGTTTTCAGTCATTTAAATTACATAGTTCTCACTCCAGAAGCTTTGATCGTGTATAATCCTGTTGAAAGGCTGACTTGTAATCAGCCTCACATACATTATGTTGCAATGCTGTGGCACTAGTGCATGACAGAACTTTGTTTTCCATTAATTCATTCTTTCCTGGAAATATAAACACTCTATATGCTTAATAGCCCAAAAAATGAATATTATTGCTTTTTAAAATTGCCTGTTAATGAGAATTTTGCTTGCTGTTAAAGAAATCTGAGTGCCTGAGGACCATCTTTCAAATGCTGACACACCTATTTTCATAACCAACAGTGCTGAACAATCAAAACAAAATCATCCCAGACACTGATTTTAGTAAAAGCAGCCATGTTTTTTAACTGATCAAAATAGATGTTTACAGCATCTGTGAACCACACTGATTTTAAAGTAGCTTTTCACTGAACTTATGAACAATTTCATATCTTCTCCAGTGCAGCAGTGAGGCCTGTGCAAAAACATCTGTGGAACAGGCAGTTATTTTCTAGGGAAAAAGCCTGTTGTTCTAAGAAGGTGCCAA